>JARQOC010000006.1:50938562-51028071 GCA_033576535.1 Allobates femoralis
TGTATATAGGGGACTGTGTGGAGGATCACACTGTATATAGGGGACTGTGTGGGGCTCATATTGTATATAGGGGAATGTGTGGAGACTCATACTGTATATAGGGGACTGTGTGGAGGCCCACACTGTATGTAATGGGCTGTGTGAGGGTTCATACTCTATATAAGGGGACTGTGTGGAGACTCATACTGTATATAGGGGACTGTGTGGAGGCCCACACTGTATATAGTGGGCTGTGTGAGGGTTCATACTCTATATAAGGGGACTGTGTGGAGGCTCATACTGCATATAGGGGACTGTGTGGAGGCTCACACTGTATATAGTGGACTGTATGGAGGCTCACAATGTATATAAGGGACTGTGTGGAGGCTCATACTGTATATAGTGGGCTGTGTGAGGGTTCATACTGTAAATAGGGGGACTGTGTGGAAGCTCATACTCTATATAGGGGAATGTACGGATGCTCATACTCTATATAGGAGGACTGTGTGGACGCTCATACGGTATATCATTATACTTAATTGCGTTTAATATTAAGTCATACAATTAATATTAACATAAAATATTTATCAATAATATTAGAGTAGAATTAATTTCCGCCTATTGGTTCGGTCTCCACACCAGTCACAGTCTAATGTGACCCCTCAGGAGAATGAATTGCCCATCCCTGGTGTATAGACATGAAAATCTATCCCGAAATGTAAAAGTCAGGATCATGAACCTTTGGAAAACTCCTCTTATAGCAGTGTTTTCTATAATCCTAAAGTAAAGAGAAGCCAGAAGCTTCAGCAGCCTCTGTAAATAGCTGTAATATGTAAACTCAGAGATGTTTGTTTTACTAAATTACCCCTTCAGTTTATCATGGCCAGAATAATGTCTCCGCATGTTGCAATGTTATTTTGTAAAGTGTTACAAAGCTGTTCAATATCACAATGTCTAATAAGCAGATGGCTTATTATATAGGGTGACTGAAGCTGGCTAAATCCTCTCCATCCTGCCTTTGATACTATTTTATCACATAATAGAATTATATTTAAGAAACATATAAAGACATCTCTGTGTATTTAAAGGCAATCTGTCAATTTTGCCATCCCATTTGACAGCAGCATAATGTAGAAACAGAGACCCTGATTCCAGCGATGTGTCACTAACTGGACTGCTTGCTTCATTTTGTACAATTACTGTTTCCTCTGCTGTAGAGTTAGCAGCTCATGAATAAACTGGACTACTTGAGTAGTCCTCTAATGATAATCTCCAGATGATTAAACAGCGATTTTGTCAAAACTACACTGAGCAGCTCTGTAAGTGACACATCGCTTGAATCAGGATCTCTGTCTTTACATTATGCTGATCTCAGATTACATAGCAAAAACCTGGTGACAGATTCCCTTTAAGAAGCTCAGTCCTTCCCCTTCTACTACACTGTCTTGTGTCTGGCTTCAGCAGGTGCCTCTCCCTATTCCGTAATCTGCAGTAAGGCAAAAGAAATTGTAAAGGTAAGCAGAGAGTCCGACATCCACCAATAATAGGAGATTAGGCTTATGTTCCCACAATGAGGTTTAAGTGAGTTTTTGATGTTGCAGAATTTCATTCAGGCACCAGAAGGTATGAGCCCATCATCAGATTTTAACAGGAAACAACAGAATTAAGAGTATTTTTATTCTTATATTGGTTCTCTTAAGGTACCGTTACACCTAGAGACATCGCCGTCGATTTTGCAGGCAACGCAGGGGCGTGGCCTATCAGCAGCGACATCGCCGGCGAGATCCCCTGTGTGCTGCGGCGAAAAATCAGCTGTGCTGTGAAACCAGGCGACCACTCTCAGGCGATGTATAGGCATCGCCCCGTGTAACATCGCGATTGGCGATGTTACAGGCGATGGGAGCCATAGGCTCCCATGTTACAGGATCGCTGCTGGGGTTTCTAGACACACCAACAGTAATGTCGCCTGAAACATCGCCAAAGCGTTGCCGGAGATATCGCCGCGTGTAAACACGCGACGGCGACTGGCGGGGGGCCAAAAACATGCGCGCTCCCGTGCATCGCATGCGATATCTCCGGCGTACTTTTAGTCTCACACGGACAGAAGTAATACTTATGTGGTGGCAGCAAATAAAACATTAGATTTTATCCATCTGAAAAAAAGAGATTCGTCAATAACCTCCTAGACATACCGTAGTTAATAAATGCGAACTAATACATTTTATTATGCATAAAAGACATCACACAACATAACTCAGTTACTTTCATATACATGACATGATTAAACCAAATACAGAATCTCTGTACATTAGTTTTTTTACAGCTTTCCTTTATTAAGATTTTGTGTAGCAAACACACTTGTATCTGGGTGACCAGCATTGAAAGGGAATCTGTCATCACATTTGAGCTAGATAAACCTTTAGTATGGGCATACAGGTTACAGGGTGGCTAAAAGAGTTAGGCCACGTGCACACACTGAGTATTTGATGAGTTTTTTACCTCAGGATTTGTAGACAAAACCAGGAGTGGAACAATCAGGGGAAAGTATAATAGAAACACCTGCTCCACTTCTGTATTTAATGATCCACTCCTGGGTTTGGCTACAAATCCTGAGGTAAAAAACTCATCAAATACTCAGCGTGTGCACGAGGCCTTATACTTGTCTGTCTCACATCTCATTTCTTGTTGCAGGGATATTCTCTTTTTTGACTTCATGTTAACAATTTCTCTTCTTCTCGTCCCGGTAGAAAACGCTGCCTCCTCCCTTCATTATCATGTCTTTTTCCTTCTTTTATCATTCCTACATCCCTGTGACGTTGGCCTGTGCATTTCATCTCCGTTCATCTTTCCCCGGTGTTTCATCCTTCTAAGAGCATAGGCTACACTTTCCTTTTGCACAGGCAAAGTAGGTCCAGGCCCAGTTAGCCCTTCCCGGGGGGAAAAGCAGCTTCTGGCCAGGGGTCCTCCGGCCAGAAGCTGCTTCTCCCCTGGACCGGTCTGGACCTTCAGACACCTGGACCTAAAACATGGATATGGTCTTATCCATGAAGAGAGCATGGGCCACAAAGTCTATGTCAATGCTGACTCCCTGTGCCAGAGTCCTGCTCTGATGTGGGCAGATCGAATCCGGTTTGTGAAGGAAGATGGGCCCTGCATATAGTAATCTACAGCACCTACAGCAAGGAAGGACTGCTGAGTGTGAGACCTTGCTAGCTACAGGCAATTGCAACGTTGGATAGTGCCGGGCCCCCATTTGGTAGCCAGATAGGATGAATTGATGATGGGTTAAGGGTCACGAGGAAAAGGACTGCATAGTTTTGTTATATATTTGACACCAGTAGTTATATTACACAGAGTTTTTATGGTCGAGACGACCATATTTAAGCAGGGAGGCATGTAGGAGGGTGGCCGTAAAAAGTGTATGATTATGTCAAGTATATTGTATTAGATTATATAAATGTGTAATAGTGTACTAATCAGATGGGTTTTTAGATTAGGCATAGGCTTTAGCATGTAATAGGTCTACAGACAGATATAATCATATGTATGTTGACATCAAGTGGCCAGTTATTGTATTTTGGTTACTAGTGTAGATTGATAGGAAGATAATATTAGGCCTTGGGGAGGAGTTAAGGGGATAGTGAGCGACCAGTTTACATTGTGTCAGATAGGATTTTGCCTATTAAGACAGCAGACGTCTGGCCTAGGTGCATGGGCCTCTGAAATCCCGGAAATCAACTCCTGAATGTCCATGACCCACGGCCTTTCCCTGAGGGCTTCCTGAAGCTTTAGGGTTTACCTCCCATGGAGGACACTATTTAGGAGCTAGGTTGAGGGAAGAGGGGAAGTTATGTTGAAAGAACCCGGGTGTTGTGTGCTTCCTACAGGACAACTGCAAAAGCGGAGACTGGAAGGCCGCCTGCAGGGCCACACCAAACACTATACCTACAGACAAATATCCAAAGTGGGGTGCCAATGAGTCACTGGTACTTGCGATCACCATAGAACATAGGGGAAGAAATACCAGAGACTCGTTGGCTCCTGCGCAGATGGAAAGTGAAGCCTTTGCCTTTTGAAGGGTGGAACATTGAGGAGGGACAAAGGAAGATGGAATGTACAGGAGTACAATTTCATCTCTTGCACCTAACTTTACAGGGATGGAGGAATAAGGAGGGAGGAGAAATATATGATAATGAAGTGAGGAAGTAAACAAGAGCCTGAAAGAGATTATTAACACGAAGTCATAAAGGATAAAAACAGACAGGTATCACTTTATTAGTCACTCTATAACCTTTATGCCCACATTAATGGTATACCTATCTCAAATGTGGTGACAGATTCCCTTTTTAAGGGAATCTGTCAGCTCTTTTTACCTCCAAACATATCCCTACCTGTCCCTGCACCTTCCTAATACATCCCTAACCATCCCTGTCTGATGTAAACCTGTCCTATAATGGTTGTAAACAATTCTGCAAGTTACATTCACATTTGGGGCTTTTCGAATAGACAACTGATAAGTAGTGATGAACAAGCTATACCATGTTCGGCTGCTCATAACGAGCAGTTGGATCCTCGGATGGGCGCAATAAGACCCAATATATAAGACCCAATATAATGGAAGTCAATAAGAAACTTGAGGATTTTTCTGGAAGATCCTTTGGAAAAATGCTTGTTTCCCATTGACTTCCATTATACTCAGGTACTCGAGTCACGCTCATCCAAAGATCCAACTGTTCGTTATGAGTACTGAGCATCCAAGCATTGTATAGCTTGCTCTTTCTTGTTGGCGCCCTGTTTATAGAAAGGGATTTGCTGTTGACAAATAATCATATGAACGATGAAGGATGTTTCGTTGAATATCATCTCCATCAGTGAATGGTTGTTCAAGAAAAAAGCTTATCTATAGGAAAAATGTTTAGTTCTAAATAAAAATAATAAATAATGGTATTACTTCTCCTGGGGCTCCGCTGCCACCTCTGCATTGCTCCTGGCGGTTTTTGTTATCAAGACTGCAGAAGCCAGGAGCCAGATAAAGTCAGTGATTGGCTGCAGTGATCATGTGTTGAAGACATGACATCACCATTCGAGCCCTGTGTAAGGGGTTCTAGGGTGCACCATCCCCACCCTGAAAAATGCTGTGTTGTTGTATATATATTGACCTGAGTGTGTGTGTATCTATTTTAACATGTTACTGATTTATTTGTATAATATTTGTGCTACTGCTCCCTGGTACTTCTGGTAAACTATGATTAAATTAGCTAGGGAACTAGTACCCCCTTAAGCGTGGAATTATGGTTTTCCTCTAGAAAGTGAAAGTGTTGTTATGTTAGCTATTGAGTCCACCCACTAGGGATGGGGTTTAAGCAACAAAACAAGTCTACAGGTGTATGCAACCAGGCAGTGGCGTAACTTGAAGCTCATGGGCCCCGATGCAAAAGCCCCAATGGGGCCCCCAATTATTGCAAATCTTTAATAGTATTAGTCTTCCTCTATAGGCCAAAGGGACATTTGGGGTCCCTAGAGTCCAGGGCCCGGGTGCGATTGCAACCCCTGCACCTATTGTAGTTACGCCCCTGCAACCATGAGAGTGCCCAAGAGAAAGTGAAAGAACCAGCTAGCTTTGGTCCAAATTGATTCGGCCGGGCCCTTTAGGTCAACCCCTAGACTTGGAGTGCAAGATACGGGACATGGAACCAATCCACCTGTGAGTGTGCCTCTCCATGTGCTAGCCACCAGTTTCCTGCCTCTGTCTGGGCCTTGGATAATGGTTTCTCTTCCCCCGTTATGGTACAGCAGAGTCTCGGCTTAGACTCGGGCAAACAGCTTGCCACGGTATAAGCAGTGAAAGAACTTTGTCTGGCGGAGGCCTCAGTTGATCTTTTGGATAGAAACTCGTGAGTCTGGTAGGACCTGTACTGCGTAGACTCCATGAATTCATTGCAGTGTCCTGTGGGCTGAGGGCCGAGAGTCTAAAATCACCAGGACAGAGGGGAGCAACCAAAGCATATATCCACACTCCTGCAATGTTCAAGATACACGTGTGCATGTTTCATGAGAGTTTGTAAATAAACCAATCCTAAACATTTTAATAAACTCAATCCATGCTTTGGTCCTCGAGGAGAATGAATATAAATATGACTGTTGCACTGGGCAGCTGCCTGGGGCTAGCTCAGCGAGGTTGGGGCTGTTGCGTGACCTCGGGCATGCCTCGCCCATGAGCACCAGGGCCCCCTATGGCCGACACCACAACACCCTGTATGTATGAATGGGGGAGAAGCAAAGAGACGGCACTGGAGCAGAGAGGACTTCAGCGGATTAGTAATTCTCTTTTTTTTCGTAAAGAAAAATCCTCTCCTTTGCCCATTTTTTCTCTGAAAACAGACAAGCCCCCACACATACCATACACACACACACACTCACACACACTCACACACGCACACACCATGCACACACATACCATACACACACAGACACCATGAACACACATACCATACACACGGATGCACGCACACACATACCATACACACACACACATACACCATGCACACACATATCATATAC
The DNA here is from genome assembly GCA_033576535.1 of Allobates femoralis. NCBI lineage: Eukaryota > Metazoa > Chordata > Amphibia > Anura > Aromobatidae > Allobates > Allobates femoralis. The sequence goes on from JARQOC010000006.1 coordinate 50,945,103, forward strand.
ACGCACCATGCACACAAATACCATATACACACCATGCACACACACATGCACATGCATATCGTGCATACATACACACATACACCCCATGTACACACACACACACACACACACACACACAAACACACATGCAACAGGGTAGAAAAATGGACTGATGGTGAATATCTAGGAACAAGAAGGGTTGTATGTTTCATTCTATTGTTATACTAGATGGAGGGTTACTGCAGACATTGAGTGGGAAACCGAGATAAGCAGAATAAATTATTATTTTTTTCTCTGAAAACAGACAAGCCCCCCACACATACCATACACACACACACACACGCACACACCTTGCACACACATACCATACACACACACGCACACAGACACCATGCACACATATACCATACACACGCATGCACGCACACACATACCATACACACACATTCACGCACACATACACCATGCACACACATATCATGCACACACACCATACGCACACCATGCACACACATACCATACACACGCACATACATGTGGCGCCCCGCAACGAGTGTGTCACAAGAGGGTATTGCAGCCATAAATGCAGCCGCAATATTCTCTGACTCAGCAATGATCTGGTTAATTTAGAAATCCAACCCTGCATGCATCACCTAGAACAGAGGGCCAATCCTAGGTCCTGGTGGGTGGAGTGTTAGGAAAGTGTAGTAGAACACACAATAGTCTAGACAGAACAGAAGGAGTCTGGAATCTAGAGCGGAGCCTAGAACACAGAACTTGGAGAGGAGCGGGGGCTCCGCACCCCGTGCGGGCCCCTGGGCCGTCACCGGTCGGGTGTCAGCACCTGAGGCCTTAACTACCGGGATTGGGCATTATTCACACAGGTTCCCAAAAGACTCCCGTGCCCACAACTTCACAGCCGGTTCACTGGTACCGAAGCTGGCAGCAGTTCACCTCTGCTACGCGAACCAGAAAGCGTGGAGGAGCAGCTTCACAGGAGCAACCCACCACTGAGGGATCCAAGGCTCCCCAAAACATCCAGAACGTACATCATGGATAGGGCATTGAAGGAGCCTCCCCGTACCCGACCTGGTATTCCTGGGCGACACTGGCAACAAATTAGTTAGAATGGAGGAACACTGCGGATTTCTAAGGGACACCATCACTGCTGAGTCCACCTGGTCTACTACCCAACCACTGTATGCCATGTATTGCCTGCTGGTTAGAGTAAAGACCCGTTGCAGAGACTTTCTGTGTCCGTGCTTCCTTATGAACTGTCCGTCCGCACTACAAGGTAACCGCAGCTGCCGCACAACTCTTGAGCAGCTCCAGCCCCCGGGATCACCGCTCAGCCTGTGGGGAGCGTAACATCTTGCTGCTGTCCATCCCCCGGAGGTTTCGCAGCGTCGGTAGTCCTTACCGAAACTACTCATAGGTGGCGTCACGAATAAATTAAAAAACCCCTTTAATCTGTTCCACCAAGACGTCTTCAACACTTTTGATCTGCACTGCACCGGGCCCCACTACCGGCAGGCGCGGTCCACCCGTGACAAGGAGGAAGGAAGCATCGCCTGTCTAAACCGGAGTCCCGGCCACGGTGAGTCAGAAAATGGCGTCACGAACAGGATACGAGCAGGCCCGTTACCCAACGGGTATAATGTGCTTAAAATGGACTTTATTGTCTACAATTTGGACTTTGTTCGTCCCTAAAAGAACTTTCCCGCCTTTTCACCATTGGGTCAAGATGGCGCCCAAGATGGCGTTCCCGCCACAAGAATCCGCCACTTGCAAGCCCAGGAGTGAGTCAACCCCCCCCTCATCGTGGGAGGGCTAAAGACAAAAGGCGCCAAACTCTTTGTCCGCCCTGATTGCTCGAATCAACCATGGGGGCGGACCCCAAAGACTTTTCCCACCATTGGACTACAAAAGCCCAGAGGAAATGGGAGTGAGAGAGACCTTCTTCACCAGCTCTACCAGAACGCTTACCGGTTGAACGGGCGTGGTTTCCCTCCGAAGAAGAGAATGGCCAGCATGAGAGTCCAAGACCTAATGCGGGAGGTCGAGGCGGAGGCCAGAGCAGCCATAGGCCAACCGGGTCCGGGTCCTGCCCTTACCATAGACGGCAGCCCCGACTTCTGGCTAGAGGCTCTACAAGACCTCCGGGTGCGACTAATTGAGACAGTAGAATGGACGATTCGCAGCTGGAGCGCGACCCTAGGCAGACGACTACACCATGCGATGCAGCAGAGCCGACCGGGTACAGCTTCTCCAAGCCCAGACGACGTAACCAGCTTCTCGACTGCCTCACCGTCGCCTACCACCTGTCCTGCTTCGTCACCGGAGCCCATAGACTGTATCATTCCTGCGAGGACCACAGCTCGACCCGTACCAGCGGTCGAACCCGCAGCCGACCCCGTTCCTGAGCCGGAGCTTCCAATGCGCTCCACAGAAGAACTTGACCTTTACCAGGTTCCCACCGAGGAACCCGCGACGTGTTTCACCACTACAGAGACAGTCGCTTGTTTCGTCCCCGTACCGGAGGCTTCCTTTGCAACTGCCGAGGCCTACCTGGGAACCGGGATTGAAACCCCTCTACCAACAGCTACAGATGAAGAGGCAGGCAGCCTGGAAGCCCTGCAGGACGTCCCTGTGGAAGGATCCGCAGCACCACCGCCCTGTTGTACAACGGAACTAGCTTCAACATCCCCAGCCATCAAGCAGCCTGATGTGGTCATCGAGGAAGAGTTCGGAAAGGATGACGACGAGACCCGCAGCACCGCTGAGGATTTCGACACCGGGTTCGCTTGGGGAGATACCGAGGAACTTCCTACCGGGCATACAGCTCGGGTACACTGGTCAGGTGCAACGCTGACACCTTCCCCCGTGCCGTTCCACCGGGTGCCGGTCCAGAAAGCCCGCCAAGTTCAAGCTTCCCGCCAAACCACCAGCTCCGTTACTCATCTCTACACCCCGAGCCGTAACGACGGAGATGTACGCCAGAGACGACGAGAGGAGTGGCAAGCCCGTGAGTGTGCCAACATGCAGGCCCGTGCCGAGGCTCGCCGCCAGCCGCCGCTGCCTGCTGAACTCCGCCGTGAAGGTAGAATTTCCACCTTTAATTTACATACCGGGTGGGGGTTCGCTTGGGAGGTGGGTTTGAATGAGGAGGTGTTTGTGGGGCGCCGGGACGTTGAGTCAAACTTGCCAAGAGGACATCCCGATCGCGACCTATACCGGGGCTATGTAATCACCTATGAACGCTATGCTTGTCCAGATGGGTGGTTCGCTATCCGGGTGCGCCATCGTTCTCAGTGCCAGTGACTTTAAAACTTGAACTCATTCAATAACTCTGTTCCTGTTAATCACTGACTGTGTGATCTCGCGGCCACAGCCTGAACTTTTACAAAAGGACAGTCGATCGCCCGTCGGGTCCACACCAAGTGTTTTACCTGTTTATTTGTCTACCTCACTTTTATGCCATACAATGACCTGTCATTAATAAAAGTGTATAACCTGTTATAAAATGTAAAAAAAACCCTCTGTAACGTGGGTAGTGTGACGCTTGGGGACAAGCTTATTCAACCAAGGGGGAGTGTGGCGCCCCGCAACGAGTGCGTCACAAGAGGGTATTGCAGCCATAAATGCAGCCGCAATATTCTCTGACTCAGCAATGATCTGGTTAATTTAGAAATCCAACCCTGCATGCATCACCTAGAACAGAGGGCCAATCCTAGGTCCTGGTGGGTGGAGTGTTAGGGAAGTGTAGTAGAACACACAATAGTCTAGACAGAACAGAAGGAGTCTGGAATCTAGAGCGGAGCCTAGAACACAGAACTTGGAGAGGAGCGGGGGCTCCGCACCCCGTGCGGGCCCCTGGGCCGTCACCGGTCGGGTGTCAGCACCTGAGGCCTTAACTACCGGGATTGGGGATTATTCACACGGGTTCCCAAAAGACTCCCGTGCCCACAACTTTACAGCCGGTTCACTGGTACCGAAGCTGGCAGCAGTTCACCTCTGCTACGCGAACCAGAAAGCGTGGAGGAGCAGCTTCACAGGAGCACCCCACCACAAGCCAACTTCCAGTCGTCTAACCAGCGGTGTACCCACTGAGGGATCCAAGGCTCCCCAAAACATCCAGAACGTACATCATGGATAGGGCATTGAAGCAGCCTCCCCGTACCCGACCTGGTATTCCTGGGCGACACTGGCAACAAATTAGTTAGAATGGAGGAACACTGCGGATTTCTAAGGGACACCATCACTGCTGAGTCCACCTGGTCTACTACCCAACTACTGTATGCCATGTATTGCCTGCTGGTTACAGTAAAGACCAGTTGCAGAGACTTTCTGTGTCCGTGCTTCCTTATGAACTGTCTGTCCGCACTACAAGGTAACCGCAGCTGCTGCACAACTCTTGAGCAGCTCCAGCCCCCGGGGATCACCGCTGAGCCTGTGGGGAGCGTAACATCTTGCTGCTGTCCATCCCCCGGAGGTTTCGCAGCGTCGGTAGTCCTTACCGAAACTACTCATAGGTGGCGTCACGAATAAATTAAAAAACCCCTTTAATCTGTTCCACCAAGACGTCTTCAACACTTTTGATCTGCACTGCACCGGGCCCCACTACCGGCAGGCGCGGTCCACCCGTGACAAGGAGGAAGGAAGCATCGCCTGTCTAAACCGGAGTCCCGACCACGGTGAGTCAGAAAATGGCGTCACGAACAGGATACGAGCAGGCCCGTTACCCAACGGGTATAATGTGCTTAAAATGGACTTTATTGTCTACAATTTGGACTTTGTTCGTCCCTAAAAGAACTTTCCCGCCTTTTCACCATTGGGTCAAGATGGCGCCCAAGATGGCGTTCCCGCCACAAGAATCCGCCACGTGCAAGCCCAGGAGTGAGTCAACCCCCCCCCTCATCGTGGGAGGGCTAAAGACAAAAGGCGCCAAACTCTTTGTCCGCCCTGATTGCTCGAATCAACCATGGGGGCGGACCCCAAAGACTTTTCCCCCCATTGGACTACAAAAGCCCAGAGGAAATGGGAGTGAGAGAGACCTTCTTCACCAGCTCTACCAGAACGCTTACCGGTTGAACGGGTGTGGTTTCCCTCCGAAGAAGAGAATGGCCAGCATGAGACTCCAAGACCTAATGCGGGAGGTCGAGGCGGAGGCCAGAGCAGCCATAGGCCAACCGGGTCCGGGTCCTGCCCTTACCATAGACGGCAGCCCCGACTTCTGGCTAGAGGCTCTACAAGACCTCCGGGTGCGACTAATTGAGACAGTAGAATGGACGATTCGCAGCTGGAGCGCGACCCTAGGCAGACGACTACACAATGCGATGCAGCAGAGCCGACCGGGTACAGCTTCTCCAAGCCCAGACGACGTAACCAGCTTCTCGACTGCCTCACCGTCGCCTACCACCTGTCCTGCTTCGTCACCGGAGCCCATAGACTGTATCATTCCTGCGAGGACCACAGCTCAACCCGTACCAGCGGTCGAACCCGCAGCCGACCCCGTTCCTGAGCCGGAGCTTCCAATGCGCTCCACAGAAGAACTTGACCTTTACCAGGTTCCCACCGAGGAACCCGCGACGTGTTTCACCACTACAGAGACAGTCGCTTGTTTCGTCCCCGTACCGGAGGCTTCCTTTGCAACTGCCGAGGCCTACCTGGGAACCGGGATTGAAACCCCTCTACCAACAGCTACAGATGAAGAGGCAGGCAGCCTGGAAGCCCTGCAGGACGTCCCTGTGGAAGGATCCGCAGCACCACCGCCCTGTTGTACAACGGAACTAGCTTCAACATCCCCAGCCATCAAGCAGCCTGATGTGGTCATCGAGGAAGAGTTCGGAAAGGATGACGACGAGACCCGCAGCACCGCTGAGGATTTCGACACCGGGTTCGCTTGGGGAGATACCGAGGAACTTCCTACCGGGCATACAGCTCGGGTACACTGGTCGGGTGCAACGCTGACACCTTCCCCCGTGCCGTTCCACCGGGTGCCGGTCCAGACAGCCCGCCAAGTTCAAGCTTCCCGCCAAACCACCAGCTCCGTTACTCATCTCTACACCCCGAGCCGTAACGACGGAGATGTACGCCAGAGACGACGAGAGGAGTGGCAAGCCCGTGAGTGTGCCAACATGCAGGCCCGTGCCGAGGCTCGCCGCCAGCCGCCGCTGCCTGCTGAACTCCGCCGTGAAGGTAGAATTTCCACCTTTAATTTACATACCGGGTGGGGGTTCGCTTGGGAGGTGGGTTTGAATGAGGAGGTGTTTGTGGGGCGCCGGGACGTTGAGTCAAACTTGCCAAGAGGACATCCCGATCGCGACCTATACCGGGGCTATGTAATCACCTATGAACGCTATGCTTGTCCAGATGGGTGGTTCGCTATCCGGGTGCGCCATCGTTCTCAGTGCCAGTGACTTTAAAACTTGAACTCATTCAATAACTCTGTTCCTGTTAATCACTGACTGTGTGATCTCGCGGCCACAGCCTGAACTTTTACAAAAGGACAGTCGATCGCCCGTCGGGTCCACACCAAGTGTTTTACCTGTTTATTTGTCTACCTCACTTTTATGCCATACAATGACCTGTCATTAATAAAAGTGTATAACCTGTTATAAAATGTAAAAAAAACCCTCTGTAACGTGGGTAGTGTGACGCTTGGGGACAAGCTTATTCAACCAAGGGGGAGTGTGGCGCCCCGCAACGAGTGCGTCACAAGAGGGTATTGCAGCCATAAATGCAGCCGCAATATTCTCTGACTCAGCAATGATCTGGTTAATTTAGAAATCCAACCCTGCATGCATCACCTAGAACAGAGGGCCAATCCTAGGTCCTGGTGGGTGGAGTGTTAGGGAAGTGTAGTAGAACACACAATAGTCTAGACAGAACAGAAGGAGTCTGGAATCTAGAGCGGAGCCTAGAACACAGAACTTGGAGAGGAGCGGGGGCTCCGCACCCCGTGCGGGCCCCTGGGCCGTCACCGGTCGGGTGTCAGCACCTGAGGCCTTAACTACCGGGATTGGGGATTATTCACACGGGTTCCCAAAAGACTCCCGTGCCCACAACTTTACAGCCGGTTCACTGGTACCGAAGCTGGCAGCAGTTCACCTCTGCTACGCGAACCAGAAAGCGTGGAGGAGCAGCTTCACAGGAGCACCCCACCACAAGCCAACTTCCAGTCGTCTAACCAGCGGTGTACCCACTGAGGGATCCAAGGCTCCCCAAAACATCCAGAACGTACATCATGGATAGGGCATTGAAGCAGCCTCCCCGTACCCGACCTGGTATTCCTGGGCGACACTGGCAACAAATTAGTTAGAATGGAGGAACACTGCGGATTTCTAAGGGACACCATCACTGCTGAGTCCACCTGGTCTACTACCCAACTACTGTATGCCATGTATTGCCTGCTGGTTACAGTAAAGACCAGTTGCAGAGACTTTCTGTGTCCGTGCTTCCTTATGAACTGTCTGTCCGCACTACAAGGTAACCGCAGCTGCTGCACAACTCTTGAGCAGCTCCAGCCCCCGGGGATCACCGCTGAGCCTGTGGGGAGCGTAACATCTTGCTGCTGTCCATCCCCCGGAGGTTTCGCAGCGTCGGTAGTCCTTACCGAAACTACTCATAGGTGGCGTCACGAATAAATTAAAAAACCCCTTTAATCTGTTCCACCAAGACGTCTTCAACACTTTTGATCTGCACTGCACCGGGCCCCACTACCGGCAGGCGCGGTCCACCCGTGACAAGGAGGAAGGAAGCATCGCCTGTCTAAACCGGAGTCCCGACCACGGTGAGTCAGAAAATGGCGTCACGAACAGGATACGAGCAGGCCCGTTACCCAACGGGTATAATGTGCTTAAAATGGACTTTATTGTCTACAATTTGGACTTTGTTCGTCCCTAAAAGAACTTTCCCGCCTTTTCACCATTGGGTCAAGATGGCGCCCAAGATGGCGTTCCCGCCACAAGAATCCGCCACGTGCAAGCCCAGGAGTGAGTCAACCCCCCCCCTCATCGTGGGAGGGCTAAAGACAAAAGGCGCCAAACTCTTTGTCCGCCCTGATTGCTCGAATCAACCATGGGGGCGGACCCCAAAGACTTTTCCCCCCATTGGACTACAAAAGCCCAGAGGAAATGGGAGTGAGAGAGACCTTCTTCACCAGCTCTACCAGAACGCTTACCGGTTGAACGGGTGTGGTTTCCCTCCGAAGAAGAGAATGGCCAGCATGAGACTCCAAGACCTAATGCGGGAGGTCGAGGCGGAGGCCAGAGCAGCCATAGGCCAACCGGGTCCGGGTCCTGCCCTTACCATAGACGGCAGCCCCGACTTCTGGCTAGAGGCTCTACAAGACCTCCGGGTGCGACTAATTGAGACAGTAGAATGGACGATTCGCAGCTGGAGCGCGACCCTAGGCAGACGACTACACAATGCGATGCAGCAGAGCCGACCGGGTACAGCTTCTCCAAGCCCAGACGACGTAACCAGCTTCTCGACTGCCTCACCGTCGCCTACCACCTGTCCTGCTTCGTCACCGGAGCCCATAGACTGTATCATTCCTGCGAGGACCACAGCTCAACCCGTACCAGCGGTCGAACCTGCAGCCGACCCCGTTCCTGAGCCGGAGCTTCCAATGCGCTCCACAGAAGAACTTGACCTTTACCAGGTTCCCACCGAGGAACCCGCGACGTGTTTCACCACTACAGAGACAGTCGCTTGTTTCGTCCCCGTACCGGAGGCTTCCTTTGCAACTGCCGAGGCCTACCTGGGAACCGGGATTGAAACCCCTCTACCAACAGCTACAGATGAAGAGGCAGGCAGCCTGGAAGCCCTGCAGGACGTCCCTGTGGAAGGATCCGCAGCACCACCGCCCTGTTGTACAACGGAACTAGCTTCAACATCCCAGCCATCAAGCAGCCTGATGTGGTCATCGAGGAAGAGTTCGGAAAGGATGACGACGAGACCCGCAGCACCGCTGAGGATTTCGACACCGGGTTCGCTTGGGGAGATACCGAGGAACTTCCTACCGGGCATACAGCTCGGGTACACTGGTCGGGTGCAACGCTGACACCTTCCCCCGTGCCGTTCCACCGGGTGCCGGTCCAGACAGCCCGCCAAGTTCAAGCTTCCCGCCAAACCACCAGCTCCGTTACTCATCTCTACACCCCGAGCCGTAACGACGGAGATGTACGCCAGAGACGACGAGAGGAGTGGCAAGCCCGTGAGTGTGCCAACATGCAGGCCCGTGCCGAGGCTCGCCGCCAGCCGCCGCTGCCTGCTGAACTCCGCCGTGAAGGTAGAATTTCCACCTTTAATTTACATACCGGGTGGGGGTTCGCTTGGGAGGTGGGTTTGAATGAGGAGGTGTTTGTGGGGCGCCGGGATGTTGAGTCAAACTTGCCAAGAGGACATCCCGATCGCGACCTATACCGGGGCGATGTAATCACCTATGAACGCTATGCTTGTCCAGATGGGTGGTTCGCTATCCGGGTGCGCCATCGTTCTCAGTGCCAGTGACTTTAAAACTTGAACTCATTCAATAACTCTGTTCCTGTTAATCACTGACTGTGTGATCTCGCGGCCACAGCCTGAACTTTTACAAAAGGACAGTCGATCGCCCGTCGGGTCCACACCAAGTGTTTTACCTGTTTATTTGTCTACCTCACTTTTATGCCATACAATGACCTGTCATTAATAAAAGTGTATAACCTGTTATAAAATGTAAAAAAAAAACCTCTGTAACGTGGGTAGTGTGACGCTTGGGGACAAGCTTATTCAACCAAGGGGGAGTGTGGCGCCCCGCAACGAGTGCGTCACAAGAGGGTATTGCAGCCATAAATGCAGCCGCAATATTCTCTGACTCAGCAATGATCTGGTTAATTTAGAAATCCAACCCTGCATGCATCACCTAGAACAGAGGGCCAATCCTAGGTCCTGGTGGGTGGAGTGTTAGGGAAGTGTAGTAGAACACACAATAGTCTAGACAGAACAGAAGGAGTCTGGAATCTAGAGCGGAGCCTAGAACACAGAACTTGGAGAGGAGCGGGGGCTCCGCACCCCGTGCGGGCCCCTGGGCCGTCACCGGTCAGGTGTCAGCACCTGAGGCCTTAACTACCGGGATTGGGCATTATTCACACGGGTTCCCAAAAGACTCCCGTGCCCACAACTTCACAGCCGGTTCACTGGTACCGAAGCTGGCAGCAGTTCACCTCTGCTACGCGAACCAGAAAGCGTGGAGGAGCAGCTTCACAGGAGCACCCCACCACAAGCCAACTTCCAGTCGTCTAACCAGCGGTGTACCCACTGAGGGATCCAAGGCTCCCCAAAACATCCAGAACGTACATCATGGATAGGGCATTGAAGCAGCCTCCCCGTACCCGACCTGGTATTCCTGGGCGACACTGGCAACAAATTAGTTAGAATGGAGGAACACTGCGGATTTCTAAGGGACACCATCACTGCTGAGTCCACCTGTTCTACTACCCAACCACTGTATGCCATGTATTGCCTGCTGGTTACAGTAAAGACCCGTTGCAGAGACTTTCTGTGTCCGTGCTTCCTTATGAACTGTCCGTCCGCACTACAAGGTAACCGCAGCTGCCGCACAACTCTTGAGCAGCTCCAGCCCCCGGGGATCACCGCTCAGCCTGTGGGGAGCGTAACATCTTGCTGCTGTCCATCCCCCGGAGGTTTCGCAGCGTCGGTAGTCCTTACCGAAACTACTCATAGGTGGCGTCACGAATAAATTAAAAAACCCCTTTAATCTGTTCCACCAAAACGTCTTCAACACTTTTGATCTGCACTGCACCGGGCCCCACTACCGGCAGGCGCGGTCCACCCGTGACAAGGAGGAAGGAAGCATCGCCTGTCTAAACCGGAGTCCCGGCCACGGTGAGTCACACACACCATGCACACACATACCATACACACGCACCATGCACACAGACACCATGCACAAACATACCATATACACACCATGCACACACATGCACATACATATCATGCATACACACACGCACACACATACCACACGTACACACACACACACATGCGACAGGGTAGAAAAAAGGACTGATGGTGAATATACAGAAACAAGAAGGGTTGTATGTTTCATTCTATTGTTATACTAGATGGAGGTTTACTGCAGACATTGAGTGGGAAACCGAGATAAGCAGAATAAGCAGAATAAATTATTAGGTTCAGTACTTGTCACCGACTGACAAAAACCTGCCGTGTACATTATTATGAAAGCTGCTTGTTTTGACGAGCTTACTCTTGTTCCACTCTCCACAGTCTCTGAAGAAGCACTTTATAAAAAAGAAATCTATTTGGAAGTTAGAGATAAGACTTACATGAGCATTTCTGTGTGACTTGCCACTAGCGGAAAATTACTGTTGTGTTCATGTCATGTGACATAAACTGACAAAAAATAAGAATATTGATTGGTTCAGGAGCAAATCTAAAAGAAGCTAGTGATGACCGAGCCCTCGTATGCTGGAAAGAAAACAAAATGAGTGTAATAAAAAGATGAACGCAGGGAATTCCATATGGATGAGAATACAATGATTTGTGAGAACAGATGACTTTGGTTAGAGGGAATCTATGTTAAAATAGGTGATGGAATTAACATGAAGCGGGAGAGCGCGTCTTGTGATGCGATTGGAAAAAGCGTGAGATTTGAAACTCCGGCAGTGAGAAGACGACGTTTAGAATGCGCTCGGGTTCCGTCTGCCATAGGATTACATTGACAGCGCTAACGCAGTTTTATCTTTCCGTTAACACTGTGCTTATGCTGCCAAATTCTAAGTTTTAGATGGAACCCCCTGAACGCAAGGCTGAACGCAGGTGTGATCCTAGCCTAATATATGTGTTACTGCTATGTACTGTGTAATGGATGTGTCTGACTGTACAGGGACATGGTCTGATCATACCACATCTCCTGTACTTAGATAATCTTATATATGTGTCCCTGCTATGTACTGTGTAATAGATGTGTCTGATCGTACAGGGACATGATCTCATCATACCACATCTCCTGTGCTGAGATAATCTTAGGCTAGGGTCTGACTTGCGTCAGCCCTCAGCCTGCCGGATTAGCTTAAAACTTAGTCCCTGGAGGCTGAGGGCATAGCGTTATTAGCATGTAACGCTGTGCACCGCCCGCCTATGCATTGCTATGGTGACATGATGCTTCGTGCACCCACCAGCTCCACAGAGAATGACCAGATATGCGCTATTGCAGAGCGCACAGGAAAACACTGCAAACCGCGTTTCCTGTGCGCTCTGCAATAGCGCATATCCGGGGATACTCTGTGGACCCGGCGGCTGCGCTAAGCATCATGCTGCCATAGCAATGCATAGGCAGGTGGTGCACAGCGTTACATACTTCGGCTAGGGTCACACATGCCATGCGTTTTTTAGGTATTTTTTGGCCATTTTGACACTTTAAAAAACGCATGTGTTTCCCATAGGGCCCCATGTTATAAAAACGCATGTGTTTTTCAAAAAGCACCAAAAAATGCTGCTTGATGCGTTTTTGGGTGCGTTTTTCAAAAAATGGTGCATAATGCAGTATGTTTAGGTGCAGACACTGCGGAGCCAAAAACGCATGCAAAAACGCATGTGCCATTTAAATCTTGAAGAAAAGAGGGAGACGGCACTCACCAGATCAATCCTGTGCTTTTATTCTTAGATCGCGATTCACAAGGTGCAGGGAGGGGGGTGAGGCATAGATGACGACGGCACCGTTTCGCGCTGTTTGCGCTTCAACGGGTCATAACCCGTTGAAGCGCAAACAGCGCGAAACGGTGCCGTCGTCATCTATGCCTCACCCCCCTCCCTGCACCTTGTGAATCGCGATCTAAGAATAAAAGCACAGGATTGATCTGGTGAGTGCCGTCTCCCTCTTTTCTTCAAGATTTAACTACATATATAACTGTGACTGGCACCCCTGACTCCCACACCTTATGCTCCGAGGTTATCCGACCGTGCAGCCAGCAGCTCTGGTGCCCCGCTCCTTCTGCATGTGCCATTTAGACATGCGTTTTTGCTATTGGGGGGTGTGTTTTTTTTGCATGGGGGCCTATGGGTGCGTTTTTGCAAGCATTTTTAGAAAACGCAGGTCTCCAAAAACGCAAGTAAAATCTCTATGTGTGACCTTAGCCTAACTTGGGTTTTGATGGGAATATTTTAATAAATTGGAGGCAGAAATAATCCTTAATCTGTGCTTTCTTAATTGTAATAAAGTGTTTAGAATATTTAGGTGTGAATTGACTTTTTTATTATAATATCAGCGGCCTATTCTCCTTATATGATTATATGTTGTTCAGTAATTTATATATTTTGTACAGTGGGTACGGGTAGTATTCAGACCCCTTTACATTTTTCACTCTTTGTTTCATTGCAGCCATTTGGTAAATTCAAAAAAGTTCATTTTCTTCTCATTAATGTAGACTGTCCCCCATCTAGACTGAAAAAAACAGAAATGTAGAAATGTTTGCAAATTTATTAAAAAAGAAAAACTGAAATCTCACATTGTCATAAGTATTCAGCCCCTTTGCTCAGTATTGAGTATTTGCACCTTTTGAGCTCGTACAGCCATGAGTCTTCTTGGGAATGATGTAACAAGTTTTCCCCCCTGGATTTGGGGATCCTCTGCCATTCTTCCTTGCAGATCCTCTCCAGTTCCTTCAGGTTGGATGGTGAATGTTGGTGGAGCCATTTTCAGGTCTCTCCAGAGATGCTCAATTGGGTTTAGGTCAGGGCTCTGGCTGGGCCAGTAATAAATGGTCACAGAGTAGTTGTGAAGCCACTCCTTTGCTATTTTAGCTGTGTGCTTAGGGTCATTGTCTTGTTGGAAGGTGAACCTTCGGCCAAGTCTGAGGTCTAGAGCACTTTGGAAGAGGTTTGGTTTGGAAGAGTATATGGCTAGGGTCACACTTGCAGATTTTACATGCGTTTTTGAGACTTGCATTTTCTGAAAACAGATGCAAAAAAGCATCCATAGGCCCCCATGCAAAAAAACGCATGCCCCAATAGCAAAAACGCATGTCTGAATGTACCATACGTTTTTGGGATGTGTTTTTGGCTCAGCACCAAAAAATACTGCAAGCAGCATTTTTTGGTGCTTTTTCAAAAACGCATGCGTTTCATCAGACAAGAGAATCTTAGGCTAGGGTCACACTTGGCATGCGTTTTTTAAGGTGCTTTTTGGCAGCCTTCGTTTTTGCATGCATTTTTGCTGATAGATGTGGGGGACCGACCCTTAAAAACACATGCAAAAACACATGTGCCATTTAGTGCCATATAAAAATGCAAGCGTTTCCCATAGGGCCCCATGTTAACAAAAACGCATGCGTTTTTGAAAAAGCACCGAAACATACTGCATGCTGCATTTTTGGGTGCTTTTTCCAAAAAAGCATGCATCATGCAGTATTTTTGGGGCTGAGCCAGAAACGCACCCAAAAACGCATGGTACATTCAGACATGCGTTTTTGCTATTGGGGCATGCGTTTTTTACATGGGGGCCTATGGAAGCGTTCTTCCATGCGTTTTTCACAAAAGAAATGTGTGAAGAATGCATGGAAAATCTGCAAGTGTTACCCTAGCCTAATTTCTCATAGTGTGGGAGTCCTTCATGTATTATTTTTGCAAACTCTATGTGGGCTTTCATATGTCTTGCACTGAGGAGAGTCTTCTGTCGGGCCACTCTGCCATACAGGCCTGACTGGTGGAGGACTGCAGTGATAGTTGACCTTGTGGAACTTTCTCCCATTTCCCTACTGCATCTCTGGAGCTCAGCCACAGTGATCTTGGAGTTCTTCTTTTCCTCTCTCACCAAGGCTCTTCTCCCATGACTGCTCAGTTTGGCCGGATGGCCAGGTCTATGAAGACTTCTGGTGGTCCCGAACTTCTTCCATTTATGGAGGCCACTGTGCTATCAGGAACCTTGAGTACTGCAGAAATTCTTTTGTAACCTTGGCCAGATCTGTGCCTTGCCACAATTCTGTCTCTGAGCTCCTTGGGCAGTTCCTTTGACCTCATGATTCTCATTTGATCTGACAAGCACTGTGAGGTCTTGTATAGACAGGTGTGTGCCTTTCCAAATCAAGGAAATGAAGGAGTAGAACCATCTCAAGAAGGATCTCATCCAGGATATCTCTGTACTTGACCACATTTATGTTTCCTTCAATTGCAACCAGTCGTCCTTTCCCTGCAGCTGAAATACACCCCCATAGCATGATGCTGCCACCACCATGTTTCACTGTTGAGATTATATTGTGCAGGTGATGAGCAGTGCCTGGTTTTCTCCACACATACCACATAGAATTATCAACAGAAAGTTCTATCTGTGTCTCATCAGACCAGAGAATCTTATTACTCATAGTCTGGGAGTCCTTCATGTGTTTTTTTGCAAATTTTTTGCAGGCTTCATATGTCTTACACTGAGGAGAGTCTTCTGTCGGGCCACTCTGCCATGAAGGCCTGACTAGCGGAGGGCTGCAGTGATAGGTGACTTTGTGGAACTTTCTCCCATCTCCCTATTGCATCTCTGGAGCTCAGCCACAGTGATCTTGGGATCCTTCTTTACCTCTCTCACCAAGGCTCTTCTCCCACGATTGCTCAGTTTGGCTGGATAGCCAGGTCTAGGAAGACTTCTGGTGGTCCCAAATGTCTGCGATTTAAGGATTATGGAGGCCACTGTGCTATCAGGAACCTTGAGTACTGCAGAAATTCTTTTGTACCCTTGGCCAGATCTGTGCCTTGCCACAATTCTGTCTCTGAGCTCCTTGGGCAGTTCCTTTGACCTTATGATTCTTATTTGATCTGACATGCACTGTGAGCTGTGAGGTCTTATATAGACAGGTGTGTGCCTTTCCAAATCAAGTCCTATCAGTTTAATTAAACACAGCTGGACTCCAATGAAGGAGTAGAAGCATCTCAAGAAGGATCACAAGGAAATGAACAGCATGTGACTTAAATATGAGTGTCTGAGCAAAGGGACTGAATACTTATTACCATGTGATATTTCAATTTTTCTTTTTTAATAAATTGGCAAAAATTTCTACATTTCTTTTTTTTTTCAGTTAAGATGAGGTGCAGAGTGTACATTAATGAGAAAAAAAATGAACTTTTTTGAATTTTTCCAAATGGCTGTAATGAAACAAAGAGTGAAAAATATAAAGGGGTCTGAATAATTTCCGTACCCGCTGTAGGTAAATTTACATGCCATGGTTTCACACAAGGGCAATGTTGTTTTCTCCCTCTCAGCCCTGAAACCTGTAAACAATTTACAAGATATGCAGCGATGCGTCTTGGGGATTTTTCTTCCAGCAATGTGTCAGTCTGAAATGTCTGAATACATTAAATATATACTTTAAACTTTTCTTGACAATTCCCTTCAAGCATTCTGAAGCCGAAACTAACAGTAAATATGGCGGATAGGTACCTAGAATGACCTTCATCACTGAGTACGGAAATTCTGCACATTATCTACTGTTGTCCAGATAGCACCTCATCCGGGGTAAGGATGTATATATAAATCCACATTTCCCACGGGTATCTCCTGCTGTATTATGTCCTACTTTCCCCTGACATACTAGTGTTATGTGACTTTATTCTGAATATATGAAATATTATTTGTAACATTAGAGATGAAGGACTGTTTTTGGGAAGTGTTAGACCAATATGGACTGTCTTCTGCTTTCTTAAGAAACAGAACAGATCATTTATAGATAACCCCTGTTTATTAAAGATGGAAAATCATGACATCAACTTAAAAATAAAGTATTTCCCATGAAAAAAAAAAGAACTCCTTAGAGATATCTGGAAAACAAAATAGTAGTTTGCTTTATTTCTGTGGTTGTTGGTGGCATATCTATTGATAATTAATATGGCCTATGGCGTTGAGCAAAAAGATGCACAGAACCATAGTCCATGGCCACAACACCATTGCCCCGTTAACCTACTTCTATGTGCTGGAATCACTTATGCATCTTCTGGTTAGTGATGTGGGCTAGAATAATGAAAAAAGCATCTACAGAATGAGAGGAATCGGGCTAAGCAACAACATATGTGAAAAAGATTTGGGTATACAAATAGATCACAGACTGAACAGGAGTCAACAGTGTGATGCAGCAGCAAGACAGGCAAAAACAATTCTGGGATGTATTAACGGAAACATACAGTCTAGATCACGTGAAGTCATTATCACCCTCTACACCAATTTGGTAAGACCTCATCTGCAATACTGTGTCCAGTTCTGGGCTTCACATTTTAAAAAGGGACATCAATAAACTGGAGCAAATTCAGAGAAGAGCGACCAGAATGGTGACCGGTCATGTCCTATGAGGACCCATTGCGGGATTTGGAAATGTTTAGCTTGCAAAAAAGAAGACTGAGAGGAGACTTAGGGTAGGGTCACATTGAAAACCTAAATTGCATTCACCGCATCCGGATCCGGATGCGGTGAACGCAATGGCGGGCACACACATTTTTTTCAAAAATGTGTGCTGAATCCCGCACTGCGGTTACCAGATGGCTCAGGATGTGTAATCCCTGAGCCATCCGGTAACTGCCGAGGTCGCGGATCCCGGCTATTGGCGGGATCCGCAACCTCGGCAGTTACCGGATGGCTCAGGATTACACATCCTGAGCCATCCGGTAACCGCAGTGCGGCCCGGTAAACGCTGCGAAAACTGCTGCCTGCATGATTTTAAACGCAGGCAGCAGTGCCGGATCCGGCCACCGGATGGCTTGTGAAGCCATCCGGTGTTTTGCATAGGCTTCCATCAGGAGCCTTTCCTGGTCCGGTTTTGAGCTTTTTTAAAGCTCAAAACCGGATCAGGATTTTAAACAAAAAACGCCAATGTGACCCTACCCATAATAGATGTCTACAAATATCTCCAGGGCTGTCACACTGTAGAGGGATCAGCTTTATTCTCATTTGCACAAGGAAAGACTAGAAGCAATGGGATGAAACTGAATGGGAGGAGACACCGATTAGATATTAGAAAAAAAAACTTTTTGACAGTGAGAGTGATCAACGAGTGGAACATGAAAATAATATAATCACTGCACACTAGATCTAGTAGATTTGCAACGTGTAAGTTTCTTTATTTGGATCACACATAAAAAAGTTGCAACAGAGGAAGCAGAACTTTCAACCACAGTGCCGTCGCCTTTATCACAGAGTCTCTATGAGGTTATGTTGCCCAGAGAATTTGAGATGTTGTACTTCGGACTTCCTGGATAATTTGGGTACTTATTTTCCATACTATAGGGTCATTGTTGGTGCAGGGGTACCGTACCTGTCCTTATGAAACAGCTGCCTGCGCTCCTGTACTGTGATAAAGGCCACGGCACTGTGGCAACAATGTCTGCTTCCTCTGTCGCAACTTTTCGTGTGTGATCCAAATAAAGAAACTTGCATGTTGCAAATCTACTAAATCTAGTGTGCACTGATTATGTTACTTTCATGGACTAGGATCCATAGGACCCCTTCACTAGCACCTAAAAGATAATCGGAACAGGCGGCCACGAGAAGTGGTGAGTTCTCCTTCAATGGAAGTCTTCACACAGAGGCTGGACAGACATCTGTATGGGATGATTAAGTGAATCCTACTTGGAGCAGGGGGTTGGACCAGATGACCCAGGAGGTCCCTTCTATCTCCACCATTTTGATTCTATGATCTTTGCAGTATGACTTCATGTTGGACCTTCTAATTGGAAGAGGTGTAGGGGATGCCAGCAGGTAAGAAGATGTTCACAGGGCTCTAGTCTCTCTGGCTACAAACTACTGATATGGCCACTGGCCCAGAGTCTTAGACCACGTGCACACATTGAGTATTTGATGATACTCAGCGTGTGCATGTGGCCTTATAAATCTTTCTTGGACAATTCTTAAAGGGAATCTGTCAGCTGCTTTTTACTATCTCATCTAAGATCAGCATGGTATAGGCAAAGAGACCCTGAATCCATTGATGTATCACTTAGTTTACTGGGTGAAGCGGCTTTGACACAATCACAGATTTTAGATTTTGCATGTAGAAGAGCTGCAAAAGCTGCCCTCACCCACATCAGGCTCTGTATATAAAATGTTCATAGACAGTGAGCTGCTAATGACAAAAGGGGGTGTGATGGAGTAGCTGGCTTCTAGTTGACCTATTACGGTAATGATAATCTCCTAAAGCTAAAACAAACATAGCACATAAACAGCACAGACATTGATAAGAGAGGCATAGCTGAAATCTGGGTGTTATCTCCTACAGCATGCTGTTTTCAGATTACATAGCAAAACCTGCTGAAACAGTACTCTATAATTATTATTTTATGCTAGAAAATTCAGAAAGATAAACTGCATGTCTTCTTATGAAATCTAAAACATATCGAGGTACAGCAGTATTTCACAGGAAATGCTGGGTTGTACAACTGCACTATGCAACCCGGAGATGTAGAAAGACACAAGTCACTTCTGTGCATGCAGTGTAATTCAGGTAAAACCTGCATTTCCCTGGATTGCAAAAAATGTGCGTGTGAAACCAGCCTAAGGCTGGGTTAGTATTAAAGAACATGAAAAGGGTTCAATAAGGCCAGGGTCAAACCTGCGTCAGCTCTCAGGCTGATGATTCCGTTTAAAACTTAGTTTTTCTCAGTCTGAGCAGATAGCGTTAAACGCATGTAACGCTATGCGCTGGCTGCCTATGCATCACTATGGATACCTGATGCTTCTCGCAGCCGCCGGCTCCACACACGAGGACCGGATGTGCGACAGTGCACAGGAAATGCGATTTGCATCGTTTTCCTGTGCTCTCAGCAAAAGCACATATCCGTCGTTGTGAGTGGAGCTGGCGGCTGCGCGAAGCATCAGGTATCCACAGTGATGCTTAGGCAGCCAGTGCATAGCGTTACATGCCGTTAACGCTATCTGCTCAGGCTGAGAAAAACTAAGTTGTAAACAGAATCGTCAGCTTGAGGCCTAGTACCACATGATCACTACTGGCCAATTACAGATCTGGAGGGTCTTGAAGGTCCTGGCAGCGCAGTAGAGGTGGATTTCTCGGCTCCCGGTAACCTGGAACAGCCGGCGTATGGGTAAGTATTCTAATTTATTATTTTTCATACCATTTGATTACTTTTATTTAGCTTTCACAGTGTATATTAATACACTGTGAAAGCCAAAAAGACTGTCACACCTCTCACATGGGAAGGAACACAGGATTCTTCCTCCCCTGTGTGACATCACATCCTGCAGCGCCGCCATTATACGCAATAGAATTGCACATTGTCCGAACGGCGATGCATAATTCCAGCGGTTACAATGGCCCCTATGGGAGAAAGCGCGCCAAAAAAGCGTCAACAATTGACATGTTGATTCTTTTTACACGCGCTCTGTCTCCCATAAAAGCACAGCGTATATTTACACAGCGTCTGCACGGCAAAAGTGAAAGTCCATTCACTTTGCCTGCAGACGCAGATGTGCTTTTGTGGAAAAGCGCAGCATAAAAAAGTGTGAAAATTACATGCTGTGAACGTAGCCTTCTGCGTCTACTTGAAGCAATTTTCCAGCAAATAAAGATAAAACGTATGAAAACTGCAAACAAGAACAACAGCAGAACTGCAACATGTGAATAAATCCATCTTACAGTATTACTGCAGATCATGAACATATACAACCCCTGGCAAAAATTATGGAATCACCGGGCTCAGAGGATGTTCTTTCAGTTGCTTAATTTTGTAGAAAAAAAGCCAATCACAGACATGGCACAAAAAAGTCATTTCAAGTGGCAACTCTCTGGCTTGAAGAAACACTAAAAGAAATCATGAAAAAAAAAAGTGCTAGCCAGTAACGGTTACTTATGTAGACCAAGCAGGGGGAAAAATTATGGAATCACTCAATTCTGAAGAAAAAAATTATTGAATCACCCTGTAAATGTTCATTCCCAAAACTAACACCTGCATCAAATAAGATCTGCTCATTAGTCTGCATCTAAAAAAGAGTGATCACACCTTGGAGAGCTGTTGCACCAAGTGGACTGACATGAATCATGGCTCCAACACGAGAGATGTCAATTGAAACAAAGGAGAGGGGATTATCAAACTCTTAAAAGAGGGTAAATCATCACACAATGTTGCAAAAGATGTTGTTCACAGTCATCTGTGTCTAAAATCTGGTCCAAATACAAACAACATGCGACGGTTTTTTAAAGGGAAAAATACTGGTAGACCAAGGAAGACATCAAAGCATCAAGACCAGAAACTTAAAGCAATATGTCTCCAAAACAGGAAATGCACAACAAAACAAATGAGGAACGAATGGGAGGAAACTGGAGTCAATGTCTGTGACCGAACTGTAAGGAACTGCCTAAAGGAAATGGGATTTACATACAGAAAAGCTAAACATAAGCCATTATTAACACCTAAACAGAAAAAAAACAAGGTTACAATGGGCTAAGTAAAAGCAATCGTGGACTGTGGATGACTGGATGAAAGTCATATTCAGTGATGAATCACAAATCTGCATTGGGCAAGGTGATGATTCTGGAACTTTTGTTTGGTGTCGTTACCATGAGATTTATAAGGATGACTGCCTGAAGAGAACATGCAAATTTCCACAGTCATTGATGATATGGGGCTGCATGTCAGATAAAGGCACTGGGGAGATGGCTGTCATTACATCTTCAATAAATGCCCAAGTTTACATTGATATTTGGACACTTTTCTTATCCCATCAATTGAAAGGATGTTTGGGGATGATGAAATCATTTATCAAGATGATAATGCATCCTGCCATAGAGCAAAAACTGTGAAAACATTCCTTGAAAGAAGACACATAAGGTCAATGTCATGGCCTGCAAATAGTCAGGATCTCAATCAAATTGAAAATCTTTGGTGTAAGTTGAAGAAAATGGTACATGACAAGGCTCCAACCTGCAAAGCTGGTCTGGCAACAGCAATCAGAGAAAGTTGGAGCCAGATTGATGATGAGTACTGTTTGTCACTCATTAAGTCCATGCCTTAGAGACTGCAAGCTGTTATAAAAGCCAGAGGTGGTGCAACAAAATACTAGTCATGTATTGAAGTGTTATTTTGTTTATTTGTTTGTTATGATTCCATAATGTTTTCCTCAGAATTGAGTGATTCCATAATTTTTCCCTCTGCTTGGTCTACAAAAGTAACTGTTACTGGCTAGCACATTTGTTTTTCCATTATTTCATTTAGTGTTTCTTCAAGGCAGAGAGTTGCCATTTGAAATGACTTTAGTTTTATGCCATGTCTGTGATCTGCTTTTTTCCTACAAACTTAAACAACTGAATGAACATCCTCCGACACAGGGGATTCCATTATTTTTGCCAGGGGTTGTATATAAAATATATATATATATAATATATATATACATATATATATAAGGATTGCAATGAAGATGTCTGACCAGATAGAAGGAGCATTTGACAAGCTTCTGTTGTGGAAGAAGATTGTACAGTTCCCATTTTATTACTTGAGTTGGTAATAACCTGCATATCCTCCCACACAGGGAAATTTATCCCATGTTCAATAATACATTTTCATTTTCTCTAGTTGCTTCTGAGATAAGACGGTTTAGAGCCATAAAGTACATTTTCATTAAAATAAAAACATTTTCACAAAAAGTCTGGAAAAAAACAATGTCACTAAAATACAGCTTGTGCACATACAGAATACTTGATATTTCCTATAATTAAGTGGAAAGTTGCCATAGACTACTATTTATTATCATTGGTTCGAAGAAGCATTAGAAATTCTAAATGCATCAACTTTACAATTAATCTTGAGCTAACTAGTTTATAGTAAAGACGTCCATGTTTCTGGTATATAGCTCCTGTGCAGATCTATGTGCCCCAGATTTTTATAGACTGAAAATAAACCCTGTAAAGTCTGATTATGCATGTCATGTGCTGTTCCATCTTCCCCCTACTTCTTATTGGAATGCATTTGGGAGATTACAAAAATGTAGCAGCAGGGGTTGGCTGGGCCGGGGGGCAGGGGAGTCATTGCCCCCCAGGCGCTCTACTAGCAGCTTTACAGGGCCAGCACTGCAGCATGGTACAAGGCGTCTGTATTAGATATGGCAAACTGCTTATGGTCCTCTCTGCTGTACAGTGATGCAACCGGCCTGACACACTGACACTATTACTTGCGCAGCGACAGCCCATCCGTATCATAGTACAGCAGAGAGGGCCGTGAGCAGTTTGCTGAATGTGGCCATGTCTTGGAATGACGTCACACAGCGGGTCCTGCTTGAATCCTGCCAAAAAGGATCTGCAATCAACTATGAGCTGCATGGGAGACAAGAGATGTGCTGGCAGCCTGCCAGGTTCATCAAAAGTAAAGACACCCCCAATATGTGTGTGTATGTGTGCACAGGATTGTGTCTGTGTATATATGATTGGGGTATTGGATTGTGTCAGTGTATATATGATTGGGGTATAGGATTGCACCTGTGTATATGTGATGTAGTCTTATGGAATGGGGTATGTCGGATCAGACCATACAGGGTCTATTTGTCTATATACAGTGCCTACAAGTAGTATTCAACTCCCTGCAGATTTAGCTGGTTGACACATGCGGAATTAACTTGGCATTGTGACATTTGGACTGTAGATCAGCCTGGAAGTGGGAAATGCAGTGCCACAAATTTTTTTTTTTTTTTAAGCGTTAAAAGTTAATTCAGAGGGTAATTTATTATTCAACCCCTCAAACCACCAGAATTCTGTTTGGTCCCCCTAAAGTATTAAGAAGTAGTTCAGGCACAAATAACAATGAGCTTCACATGTGTGGATTAATTATCTCTTTTGCCAGCCTTTTCTGACTATTTAAGACCCTCCCCAAACTTGTGAGCAGCACTCATACATGGTCAACATGGGAAAGACAAAGGAGCATTCCAAGGCCATCAGAGACAAGATCGTGGAGGGTCACAAGGCTGGCAAGGGGTACAAAACCCTTTCCAAGGAGTTGGGCCTACCTGTCTCCACTGTTGGGAGCATCATCCGGAAGTGGAAGGCTTATGGAACTACTGTTAGCCTTCCACGGCCTGTACAGCCTTTGAAAGTTTCCTCCCGTGCCGAGGCCAGGCTTGTCCGAAGAGTCAAGGCTAACCCAAGGACAACAAGGAAGGAGCTCGGGGAAGATCTCATGGCAGTGGGGACATTGGTTTCAGTCAATACCATAAGTAACGTAACCACCGCAATGGTCTCCGTTCCAGACGAGCTCGTAAGGTACCTTTACTTTCAAAGCGTCATGTCAAGGCTCGTCTACAGTTTGCTCATGATCACTTGGAGGACTCTGAGACAGACTGGTTCAAGGTTCTATGGTCTGATGAGACCAAGATCGAGATCTTTGGTACCAGCCACACACGTGACGTTTGGAGACTGGATGGTACTGCATACGACCCCAAGAATACCATCCCTACAGTCAAGCATGGTGGTGGCAGCATCATGCTGTGGGGCTGTTTCTCAGCCAAGGGGCCTGGCCATCTGGTCCGCATCCATGGGAAGATGGATAGCACGGCCTACCTGGAGATTTTGGCCAAGAACCTCTGCTACTCCATCAAGGATCTTAAGATGGGTCGTAATTTCATCTTCCAACAAGACAGCGACCAAAAGCACACAGCCAAGAAAACCAAGGCCTGGTTCAAGAGGGAAAAAATCAAGGTGATGGAGTGGCCTAGTCAGTCTCCTGACCTTAACCCAATTGAAAACTTGTGGAAGGAGCTCATGATTAAAGTCCACATGAGATACCCAAAGAACCTAGATAACTTGGAGAAGATCTGCATGGAGGAGTGGGCCAAGATAACTCCAGAGACCTGTGCCGGCCTGATCAGGTCTTATAAAAGACCATTATTAGCTGTAATTGCAAACAAGGGTTATTCCACAAAATATTAAACCTAGGGGTTGAATAATAATTGACCCACACTTTTATGTTTAAAATTTATAAAAATTCAACTGAGCAACATAACTTTTTGGTTTGTAAGATTTATGCTTCTGTTAATAAATCCTACTCTCGTTTGCAGTTTGAAGGCTCTAACTTATTGGCATCTTATCAAACCACCTAAATCTGCAGGGGGTTGAATACTACTTGTAGGCACTGTATATACATTAAGGAGGTAAATCCGTAGAAAAAAAGTCTGTCTTTTTTTTCATAAAAATTCAACATGATTTACCAAAGGCCAATCTAATCCTATTATGCATAAGCTGGGTGCAGAGAACTTCCCCAAGTAGAGCTGGGGGCAGCGATGGTGCGTCTTGCACATTGAGCAGCCACTCGCTTAATAGAGGGGAGCAGCTGCTTGCATAACGCACTCTAATGATGCTGCATAGGGAGTCTGTCATATAGATAGGTGAGATACACACATAGTGTCTGAACAGCAGCCTATTAGTGGCGCCAGTTTCGGTGGGCCAGTTAACACTGCATGACAATATGCATTGTGTCTGAACAGTGGTCTATTAGTGACGCCCATAGTAGCGGGCTAGATAAACACAGTATTCTTTGTGATTTCTATTTGACAACTGTGAACTATTCTTGTTAGATTATTTTTCAGGAATATTGATCTGTATCATATTTATTGTAATTTGTAGTAGGATATCCACTTCTTGCACCTTATATTTTTTCATAATGTTCGACCTCAGAGATTTCTATCTAATTTGTTGGAGTTTTTTTGGTGTAAGGATTTATTTATAATCTGAATCTATGGAGACACATAGGTCACAAAGGAGCTGTAGACACAAATCAATATGTGTCTAATTAAGCCTATTTGTAAATTGTATTTATTTTACATGTATTGGAATTATTGAAAATGGTTGGGAACATGAACAAAGTTTTTAACATCTATTATCTACGATCAACTAAAAATATTATAGGCTCCTTTCAATGAATATAAGCTCATTGAGATGTTCGATGTTCTCTTGGTTTTCCCAGATTGCATTCGTACCTGTGATATGACCGAGAGTTGGATCAAAATTGGCAATGCAAGTCTATGAATAAAATCGGACATCCGAGTACGTTCCGATTTTTACAGACTGTCAGAAAGAAGAAGGTGGAGAAAGTTTTTATCTCATATATGAGAAATGCTGATGACACTGGGAGCAAAGTTTGTTTAAAGTCTGATCCTAGAAAATAGGTACATTTTTCTCGATTAAGAAAAAGTCTAGAGAACATGTCAATGTCGCCGGGCCAGGGTACTTGACCATCCAGAGTCAGACGGTTTGGTAGTCACACTGCCGGTCCCAGGGGTCATGACCCATGCCAGACATGTTAAAGGGGGATTTAAAGGGGATTGTTTTTGTCGTGACGCCATCTGAGGTTTGTGGTCATGAATGATGAGCGCTGCATATGATGGTCCCCAGGGGATAGGTGGTGAGGCAGCTAATTTGAGCACTCCCTTCATGTGGAGTGAGCCCCTTGGGTGTAGTGGTAGTGAAGCGATGATGATGGTGTTTGTAGTAGCTTAAGGTGTTGGGGGTGCAGACAGGTGTAGGAAGGACCACACAAAACACAGGGTTCTGCAGTTCTTACCCTTTTATTTGATTCTGATGCAGACACAACCTAGCTGGGGTACTGTATTCACCAGCATTGCAGCCTGGCCAGCTCATAGGTAATCAATGTCCACTCTGCTGTGGCACAGGGAATATGGCCTTCCTTGCTGCCCTTTTCTTCCTGACACTGCTAGCCCTTGTCCTCCTAGTGTCCTGTGGTTGCCAGTCCCAGTAGGCAGGTGACTGTGGGTCCTCTAGCGACTACTTTGCAAGTCCTCTTGACCCTATGTAGTTTCTTAACCTTGGGAGAGTCCACAATGGTAGTCACTGTACATGCAGTCCAGTGACATCCAGTTTCCCATGTGCATCCTGCTCATTCCCAGCTCCTGACTTCTCTAGAACTGTCTCCTTTCCTGACTCTCACCCCTACCCTAACCCCTCCCTCCAGCCAGTAGATGGGGACTGTTCTGAATGTGAATCTCTTCCGCTCAGAATTTCCCTGGCCTGGAGTTTACATAGTGTAGGGTGTATGTTGGGGGTAACAGCAAAGCTTACCTCTCTTACCTATTGTTGGAATATGTTTAAAGCAACAACTCTATTCCTGTATATGAGTGTTTTTTTTTTGCTAAGTTTGGATGTTGTAGATAAAGTTAGGCCAAAAAATCCTCCCAAAGGCTCACACAGGAAGAGCATGTGACTATATCCACTTTCCTGTGTCTGAGTATGAGAGAAGAAGCAGCTGCAGATGCTGCAAAGACAATGAGACATATAAGATATGTTTTATTCCTGATTCATTAAGGTTATCATATTTGTTCCTGTTTGTTGCTGAAGAAAGAAGCTCTGTTTTCACACACTTGGAGAGTATCCTGAATAATGTGCTGCCAACACCTATGCACATGTGGCCACATCTATTAGGTTCAGTACCATAGTGGCGACCAAACTGCAGGGGCGCCACAAACACATTGCAGAATACATGAAAGCACGTGATATCTCAAAAAAGGCCAAAGATTTGCAAGAGATGCTGTTACTACAACTTCAGTGTAGAAAAACATGCATTCGATGACCAAAATATTGCTGACATGTTTCTCGCATTGCTCTTTCTACTAGCTCTTCCAGGCTTATGATCTGTGAATGTTCAGTTACTACACATGTAACATTTGCTAACAAATTACATTTATATCACAACATTGTTTTATGCCTTATTTGTGCTTTTAAGAAACAGTTAATCTGATGAGAAAAATAGCAAACATGCTTGGCGTAGGGAATGATTTCATTTGCTTTGGCAGTGACAATTTATTAAAGTCTGATTCATCAGAAGTTCAAACAAATTTATCATAAAAACCCTTTAAAGTGGTGCCCCTAATCCTGCCGCATGTGGTGCAACAATAGAGATAGATAAAATGAACTATTCCTCTCTCCTTCCAAATGTATCAGTTGTTGCTGGGAGCATAAAAGCAAAGCAAAATGCACCTACCAAATTCTGAGTGTCCCAAAGGAAAAAAATATATCAACACTGGTCAGTCCAGAACCAGAAGTCAGCTGGAGTAAGGTGTGGCGAAAGTGTTGCAGGCCACTTACGGTAGTAAATTTGGCACATCTTTGTGCTATCTATGAGATGGTGAATGAAATCTACTACAGCTGTGAACTCAATAGATTTTGGCTACTTTTAATATTATTATTTACCGGCCTTCAGGTCGATCTCGAGCCATGGTGACATGATGGATGAACACTCTGTGGGAAGATTGATCTTATACAACCTAGCTAGGTTCACCAGGGTCTTCTCCAAACCTAGATGGGTCCACCACGGCTTTCTCAAAGCCTAGATAGGTCCAACCTTCTCCGCCATCGGGTTGCTCTCTTCGGGTCTTTCTCTTCACTTTGTTCCCTCAATTCTTCCACGATGTCCTTCTTCAGTGATTTCTCTCTTCGTATTATGTGTAGACAAGTCATGGCTTGGTGATCTTTGATTCCAGTGACATATTTTTGGCTTGATTGGTTCCAAAATTGATTGGTTGGTTCTCCTCACCATCCATGGTATTGAAAACATTCTTCTCCAGCTCCACATTTCCAAGACATTGATTCTTCTGTCTTGTTTCTTTATCATTCATGCTTCAGATCCATATGTTACTACAGAAAAGACCAGACTATGTAAGAGCCGTGTCTTCATCACTTGTGAATTGTTCCCTGATTTGAAGACCTTGTCCAGTGACTTCATTGTTGATTTGCCCATAGCTATTCTCCTATTGAATACTGGAGTCGTGACTGCATCTTGAGTGATCATTGATCCGATTATGCTGAAATCCTTTACAACTACCAGTTGTCAATATCAGTAGTCAATATCTTCATCCTCTTTGTATTGAGTAGGAGTCAGACTAATTGTCAGCCATTCATGTAGTAAAAATGTTGTGCCATAGTCCTCTCTATATTCCTCTGCTAAGAACTAACTCCTTCAAAGAAAAGTGATGGTGAATAATTTTTTGAAAAATGGCATAGAGGGAGTGATAAATTCCCCCGTTATTCATATTCGATTGCACCTTCAAGACATTTGTTTGTTTGTTTTGTTTCGGGTTATGCTATTCTGCCACTAGGAGGCGACACTAAGCAATTGAAAGAGAAGCACAGTGGCTCCTCCCAGCAGTATATAACCCCCTGACTGGCACAGTTCAGCCAGTTTTGTGCTAAAGCAATAGGAGGAAAACTACATAAGCCGATAAGGCAACCAGGAACATAAACAAGAGAACACCAACCACAACAAGGCCAATGGGCCACAGGGAGGATGCTGTGTCCCCCAATTAGAGGCTAAGAGAAAAGAAATTTACGTTGAGTACACAAAATTCTCCTTTTCTCCTTCGCCTCATTGGGGACACAGGACGATGGGACGTCCCAAAGCAGTTCCTGGGTGGGAATACACATCCACATTCTGAAATGCATGGTCTATAGGTTAGCAGCAGCTGCCTGTAGGATGCGTCTACCCAGACTCGCATCTGCCGAGGCCTGAGTATGAACACGATTGTGTTTTGCAAAAAGTGTGAAGACTGGACCGGGTGGCAGCTTTGCACACCTGCCCAGTCTTAGCCTGGTGCCGGATAGCCCAGGAAGTACCCACCGTGCGAGTGGAGTGAGCACGCAACCCTTACGAAATGGTCAGATTATGTAGGGAATAAGCTTCCTGGATGGTAAGCTAAATCCACCTGGCAAGAGTGGTCTTGGATGCAGCCTTCACTTTACGGTGCCCTTCTGGAAGGACGCGAAAAGGGAATCCGACCTCTTGAAAGGTGCTGTCCTGGAGACATAATTCCGGAGAGCACGGACCAGATCCAGGGAGTGCAGAGCATTTTCAAAGCGGTGCATCAGAGCCCGCCAGAAGGACGGGAGAGAAATGTCCTCGTTCAAATGGAAGAGGAAACTACCTTAGGAAGAAAGGTTGGTAACGGACGCAGTACCACCTCTATATCCTAGTGAAACTTGAGGAAAGGTGCCTTGCTGGAGAGTGCCACCAGTTCTGATACCAGCCAAACGGAGGTGATCGCCATGAAGAAAACCACCTTCTGAGAAAGCAGGCGGAGCGAAACTTCCCTGAGAGGTTCGAAGGGCGGCTTCTGAAGCACCTCCAGGACCAGATTCAGGTCCCAGGCCTCCAAGGGCTTCCTATAAGGTGGAACAATCCGAGAGACACCCTGCAAAAAAGAACGAACCTGGGGTATCGTGGCCAAACGGTGCTGAAAAAGCACTGAGCGAAAAACCAATAGTCCATTAGTAGATTAGATACATATGGTTGTCTCTATAGTCTATAGTCCATTGATTAACTGACAGTGGTGAGATAATAATAATATATACATACAAAGAATGCTATAAGGGGAAATATCTCTTTAATACAGAATGAGATGGATTTTTCTCACAGATTCTTAACCCCTTCCCAACCAGGTAATTTTAAATTTTTGTGCTATAGTTTTTTCCTTCCCTTTTTCCAAGTGCCACAAATTTTTTATATTTCCATCAACATAGCTATATCAGGGCTTGCTTTTTGGTCGACGAGTTTTACTTTTGAAGAGCATAATCCATTTTATCATGTAATGTACCGTATATACTCGTGTATAAGCCGAGTTTTTCAGCCCAAAATTTGGGCTGAAAAGTCTCCCCCTCGGCTTATACACGGGTCATATACGGCATGGATGGTGGGGGCTTTGTCCCGGGGCTGTGGAGGCTGCAGGAGGCGGGGGGAGCTGCTGTATGAGCGGCCCCGTCACGTGGGGCCGCTCATTAAATATGCACTGCTTCCCCCTGTCAATCAGCGGCAGGGGGAAGCAGTGCATATAAGCCCCCAAATGCTGGCACTCGCTCCCCCTTGTAAGGGCCCCCCCCGCTGGTTATATTACCATCCCGGTCTTCTGATCAGCGCCGCTCCTCGGTGCTCCTCGGTGCTCCGTCCGTCCGTCCTGCCACATCCGGGATCTCCGGCCGTCGCAGGCATATGACGTCATCGCGCGACAGCCGGGGATCCCGGATGTAGCAGGACGGACGGATGGAGCACCGAGGAGCGGCGCTGATCAGAAGACCGGGATGGTAAGAGAAGCGGGGGGGGGGGGGCCCCTTGCAAGGGGGGGCGAGTGCCAGCATTTGGGGGCTGCTGGGTACCCCCAGGGGGCTGCTGGGTACCCCCTGGGGGCTGCTGGGTACCCCCAGGGGGCTGCTGGGGACCCCCTGGGGGCCTGCTGTATACTACCACTGGGGCTGCTGTATACTACCACTGGGGCTGCTATATACTACCACTGGGGCTGCTGTATACTACTTCTGGGGCTGCTGTATACTACCTCTGGGGCTGCTGTATACTACCACTGGGGCTGCTGTATACTACCTCTGGGGCTGCTGTATGCTACCTCTTGGGCTGCTGTATACTACCAATGGGGCTTCTGCTGTATATACCACTGGGGCTGCTGCTGTATACTACCACTGGGGCTGCTGTATATACCTCTGGGTCTGCTGTATACTACCACTGAGGCTGCTGCTGTATATACCACTGGGGCTGCTGCTGTATACTACCACTGGGGCTGCTGTATACTACCTCTGGGGCTGCTGTATACTACCTCTGGGGCTCCTGTATACTACCTCTGGGGCTGCTGTATACTACCACTGGGGCTGCTGCTGTATATACCACTGGGGCTGCTGCTGTATACTACCACTGGGGCTGCTGTATATACCTCTGGGGCTGCTGTATACTACCACTGGGGCTGCTGCTGTATATACCACTGGGGCTGCTGCTGTATACTACCACTGGGGCTGCTGTATACTACCACTGGGGCTGCTGTATACTACCTCTGGGGCTCCTGTATACTACCCTGGGGCTCCTGTATACTACCTCTGGGGCTGCTGTATACTACCACTGGGCTGCTGCTGTATATACCACTGGGGCTGCTGCTGTATATACCACTGGGGCTGCTGCTGTATACTAACACTGGGGAGGCTGCTGTATACCACACTGCTGGGGGCTGTATACCTGTGCTGGGGTCCACCCTCGGCTTATACACGAGTCAATAGGTTTTCCCAGGTTTTGGGGGCAAAAGTAGGGGGGTCGGCTTATACACGGGTCGGCTTATACACGAGTATGTACGGTACTTAAAAGTGGGATAATAATTCCAAGTGCAACAGTAAGTTATTATGGTGATACCAAATATACATTTTCTTTTTATTTAAAGGGAACCTGCCATGTCTTTTTGTCATTAAACTACCCCCAATGTTATTTAGATCATGTAGTGTTCATAAACTAGTTGGGCAAGCAGTCAAGCAGTCATCCGGCTGATTAATAGATAACAGACATGTCACTCAACTTGTAACAATGCCGAAATTCATATGGTTCTGAAAGGACCTGTGGTGATGTCATGGTCATGTGACTATAATGGGCGGACATCACGCAGGTCCTTTATACAGATCATTAGATGAATTTTGGCTTTGCTACAGTTCAGTAACATAACTGTTAACTATTAACCACCCGGATGACTGCTTGACTATTTGCCCAAATAGCTAAGGAAAACATCTAAGTATGTGAAATGCTTTTTTCTGATAAATACAACTACGGTACTTAAAAATAAAAATGCTTACTAATGAATACTATATGATCTAAATAACATTGGAGGTGGTTTACAAACAAAATAGGCCATGACAGGTTCCCTTTGACCAATGTAAAAATTAAAATTCGTTAAAAGAAGTTTTAAGCTTTTTTGAGACCTGTACATAGGGTTGGGGATGACAACTTCATTTTTTTCTGCACGCCTTATCAAAAAAATCACAAACTGACAATGTTTTTTATGGACACGTTGGAAAACCATATGAAATCATTCTGATTATAGTAATCCATATATACAACCCATAGTTGTGATATGAAGACATTAACTGCATTTATTGTAAATTTTTAAATGATGATAGTTACATTCAAAATATTTTGTATGAGTTTCTTCAGCCTCAAAAATCACAGACGCCTTAAATTTTTTAGCGGACAGGGCAAACAAGTGCCCTATTTTTATGGACTGTCCTGCAACTTCTGGACGGTTGACAACCCAGTCTTAAAGGGAACCTGTCAGGTACTTAAGACCTTCTAAGCTATATTACCTATCCCTGGAACTTCCTACTACATCCCTAAGCATCCCTGTCTGACCTAAATGTATAATGGTTGAAAAAATGCTTTTTATAACTTACATTTTCACAACACTTCTGGGCCAGTGTCTAGACATGTTGGCATTCTCTTTGGGTCCATTTTCCCCTCCCTCCATAGTATCACGCCCCTGTGGGCATGATAACCTAGTTCTCTTGAATGCTCCTCATGTTTGAAATCCATGGTTAACTTCCTGATATGATGCGCGGTCGTGTCTTTTCCTGTCCTGGGTAGTGTGGGGGTGTATTGGGTCTACTGGCCATCTCTGGAGCATGTGTGCTGCCACTGCGGATCCAGTCGCCACAGAGGTACTGCACCCCTGTTAGGGTGTAATAGCCCACTCACTGGTAATGGGGGGTACTGACCGGTACCAGGATACCCAGATCACACTAGGAACGATTGTAGTGGGATTGGGTGGTCAAGGAAGACATTATATGGAGCACCTGGGGAGGAGTGAGGTCAGGAAGAACACACGTAAATGACGTGGGACACATGACAGAGGGTATAAAAGGAGCTAGAAACATCTAGAACATAGGAGACGACAGTGAGAAGAAAGATAGTTAACAGAGAGAGTGACCAGCTGAGGAGAGGTGTTAGAACAGCTGAGGTTAGGCCATTGAACACCAAGGTTTGAGTTGGAGGGCAGCTAGAGAATGTACGCCTAAGAAGTGTCCAGAGGACTGTAGCAAGTGGGAGATCGTCCAAATGCCGAACCCTACAGCAGAACAACACCCAAGTTACTTCAGGAGGAAGAGGGGGTCCCAGAGGAATGGGAAGTGAGCAATCCACCCGTGGGTCTTGCATCCATTGTCAGGCACAGGCAAGTGGAGGGAGTAAGCCACAAGGGGCACTGGGAACCCAAAAGACTAGTGGAAAAGACCAAGCTCAGCTAGCAATTGGGAGGCTGTGGCTCTTCCAAGGTGACACAGTCGACAACCGTGCACATCTACTGAAAAGGTAGCAACCATAGGGCTAAGGGGAGACACTGCAGGGGAACCCCTAAGAAAAGCCCACAGTCACTGGCTCAGAGCTCTGTGTGGCGAGGCGCAAGGCGGGACAGGTGAGGCAAGAGCTGTGTAAGACAACCTGGAAAGGACAGAGAAGGGGTATTGATTACGTACCATCCTACTACCAGTGAGTAGTGGGATCTCTACCTCCGAGAACCCAGTGCTCAGCGGGCTGTTACACAAAGACTGTAAGGAAAAGATCTGAAGACTGCAACCCGTTGTGTCTGTGAACTTTCTTTACGCGTCAAGAGCACCAGAAACACAAAGTTGTACTCGCTCAGTTACCTTTGGCCACCCTAGGGGTCAGCCCTACCCCTGGAGGGCTTAAGAACATTGCCGCCTCCCAACAATCGGCCCCTAGGAAGGCTGTCGAGCAGCAGCGCCCAGTTATAGCAGCAACCTGTGGGTGGCATCACGTGTAAATTAACAAGTATCCCCAGGTTCAGTCATCCCTGTCCAGAATGAACCCTCCACACCAGATCCCTATCCCTAAGAGAGAGAGCCACCCACACCGAACTTTTAATGATACTGTCAGGGTCACAGAGTCGGGTCTCGGTCCCTGTGATTCCCTTGATGAAGCCTTAAAATAGTTTGGTTCCGAGTATCCTAAGGCCCTGGAGGGGCGTGTCACATGCACAGTGCGCAAGATGAAGTTGGTGAATATACCTAATACGCCTCCACAATGCATTGGACTGGAAATGATGCGATCGCGCCTCATACCGGGAAGGAAACCATAGATTTCAAAAGTGGTGAGCATGCAATTGAATTAAATGATTATGCCCCCCCAGGCTATGATACTATGGAGGGGAAATGGATCCAGAGAGAACGCCCACATGTCTAGACACTGGCACAGAACTGGGGATGAAATGTAAGTTATAAAAAGTGTTTTTTCAACCATCATACTACATATTTAGGTCAGACAGTGATGATTAGGAATGTGGTAGGAAGCTGCAGGGAACGGTAGTAATAGCTTAGGGGGTATAAAATACCTGGAAGCCTAGGGTCAGACTAGCCTTATTAGCTTATTTTAACGGCCTGTGCTTAATACTTAGTAATTTTCTCCAGAAGTGCATACCGTTAACGCTATGCGCTTCTGGAGAACCCTGCCCCATAGCAACCCATTATGTACCATGACATGCGCTTCTGGAGAAAAAGTCTTAAGCTCATGACGGCAGTGTGACCCTAGGCAAAGGTTCTCTCTAACATTTTATATTTTTGTATTAACATATGTTAATAAAAAAAAATATATATATCAACATATACAGAGATATATATATATATATATATATATATATATATATATATATATATAGTAATAGGATAGGAGGTGGGATTATTTGAATTTATTAAAATGCTACTTTTTACTGTATTTTGTAATCCCTTTAGGACAGTGTTCCCAACTTCAGTCCTCAAAGCCCACCAATAGTGCATGTTTTCAGGATTTCCTTAGTATTGTACAGGTGATAATTTAATTACCTACACAGCTGATGACTCCTGTGCAATGCTAAGCAAATCCTGAAAACATGCACTATTGGTGGGTCTTGAGGACTGGAGTTGGGAAACACTGCTTTAGGAGACTGCTATTGTATGATAACTTGGTCTATACACATCAATGCTCCAGCACTGCTGTGTATAGCAAAAATCACTGTCCCTTTTGAGCACCAACCAGCAACCACTCATACAAGTATCAAACCATACACAATATACTGATATACAGTGATACCTTGGTTTTCGTCGATAATTCGTCCCAAAACTATAGACGAAAACCGAAACCGACAATGACAGAGGCAACGATTTCCATAGGAAACAATGTAAAATGAATTAATTGGTTCGAGACACTGAAGAAGACCTCCAAAAAACTATTTTATCATGAATAAAGATACGGTTAATGCTAGAATCATGACTATAAAAGGAATATGAAACACTAATTTAAAGAAAAAAACATTTAATATGATATTTTAATTTTACAAAAGCCTATTTTGGTATATGGAAGGCGCCGAGGAGGGGAGAGGGGAGTGCACATTTTATTTTTTGGAAGGGGAGTCACATTTTTTAAGGCAGAATTATCAGCAATGTACGGACAAAAAAACCATGAAAACCGAGACAACGATTTTCATTGAAAAAAATGATGAAAACCGTACTGTATTCCTCTGTGTTACTTACTATTATATTGATTGCCCATTTCAACAAAAAAAAATTTGGTGTCAGGTCCTATTTAAAATAATGTTGGAAAATCGCTTCCATTCCATTTGTTCCGACATTATTGTACATTTGTAATCAGGCCAAAGTTAAAGGAAAGTCTGGAGCAAACAAAAGTCAATTAAAGTTTTCTGACAAGTTAGAAAGTACTTATAAGTCATTGGATTATTTTAGAAGTCTCTGATGATCACAGGACTGTGAGAAGTAATGAGAAAAACTTGTAGATAATGAGAAAAATGTTTTTAGAATCCCAAATGAGTTTCTGGTGCTCTTAAGTTTTACCTTGAGGTTCTTGAACAACAGGAGGAGGATCAGGGTCGGACTGGGGTGTCTGGGGCCCACCAGGGAAATTGACTCCAGGGGCCCACTCACCCGCTATATGCAAATACCTGTTAGCCGTTATACCCATTCTAGCGGTTACTCCTGCACATCACTCTGCGCTCACCATTACTGCGATGTACCATTACTGTAGTGTACATTAAAGGGATACTTTGGTGAAAACAAGTTACCAACAATCGTCAGGTTCGGCAGGTGATCACTTAGTTATTGGTGTAATCCGACCAATCAAAACCACATGGTCGGAAGAATGTGGCACTTTTACCCCTTTTATTAACTGCGGCGGCCGGTAATGATGTGACCGCGGCTCTATTCATTATCATTGGAGCTCCCAGAAAAAGGCAAACACAGCGCTCACAGCCACTGAGGGAGTGAAGTGATCATGGGCGAGCTGTCCATCACCTCCAGTCTAATGGGGACAAAACAAACCTATGACTAAGGACTGACTTTAAGGACATTGATGTAAATGTGCTTTTTAATACTTTTCTAATATAATGAATTTTTAAGGATCTAGATCTCAAGACTCTGTGCTGGATATTTTTTGGACACATAATGGGGATAAAAGCTGCACATTCAGCAGTCGCACCCCCACCAACTAATACCTCATCACATCCTTAGGCCTTGTGCGCACACTGAGTACTTGGTGAGTTTTTTACCTCGGTATTTGTAAGACAAAACCAGGAGTGGAGCAATCAGAGGTAATATGTTCTGCATTTCTCACCATCTCCTGCTTCTGTCTTATAAATACTGAAGTGAAAATCTCACCAAATACTCACTGTGTGAACGTGGCCTTAAACGAGATCATTACTTGCTTTCTCTGGAGAACCTCTGCAAGTGCATTTTGCTGCTGCTGTGTCACAGGACAGGAAGGGGTTAAGCAACCAAGTTTTTAATATCTACTAGAAATAATTTTCCCCTTATTGATAACAGAAAAAAAACTAATAATCAACCACAATCCACTATACCAAGACCAGTAATACCACATATAAAGGAGACATACCACCACACTGTGATCAGAGCACATATTACTACTAAACTGTGATCAAATACTACCACGTGCAAGGTATAAATACTGCAACACCATGATAAGACCACATATAACCGACATATTGTAATTGAATAATTCCACATTCAAGGGACAAATACACAACGCCATGACCAGAGCACATAATGCCACAACATAGTGACCAATAAAATCCGGTCAACTCATAGAAGCACCACCCAGCTCAAAATGCTTTGCCGTCGTCTGCTCCTTCCCCTCTCCTCTTACCTGATAAACCACAAGTTTGGTGCTAGATCCACTACTACATGTCAGTACTCTGTGGTGCCCAGCTGTTTCTTCTTCAGTGTGAATAGTGACCAATACTACTACAATAATGAAGATTAAAAAAAGCTCTGTATATTTGGTCAGTGTAAATACAGTGATTATCATTGACATTATACACAGAAACTCTGTTTATAGTGTCAGTGTACAGGTGATGCAGAGAACACCAGTGACATTATACACAGAAACTCTGTATATAGTGTCAGTGTACAGGTGATGCAGAGATCACCTTTGACATTATGCACAGGAGCTCTGTATATAGTGTCAGTGTACAGGTGATGCAGAGATCACCAGTGACATTATACACAGGAGCTCTGTATATAGTGTATAGTGTGCGTGGATAGGTAATACACCTACTCACCAGAGATGTATCTTTGTGAAGTCATTCATCTTCAGGTTCTTCTTCCCCTGTCGCAGACAAATATCACGTCTTCTAGCCAGGACTCATCTCTGCAGAAAATAACACAGTTATCTACTGTATAAAACGGATCACTTCCATAGCACATTCCACACTTTTCCCAAGATTTCTACACTATATCAAACGACATTGTGCCTCCTCGCACAGTAACAAGGCCTCCCTTTGGTTCCTCTCATGGAAAAGTAAATTATACAACAGTAATAATGTCGCCTGATTGGCCCCTACAGTAAATATGTCCCTACTTCCCACCGTAAACCAATAATGTATGTTCCTCATTCTGGCCCCCATATAGTAATAACGTCTTGGGCCCCCATGTTCCCCCATTCTAGGTCCCCAGACGGACATGACAACTTCTCTAGCCATCTACACAGATTACAACAAAGACACATCTGACATCTCACATTTCCAGCCCGATCTATTCCCAAACTGGACAAACTCCTCATCCTGCTGATCCCCCAATACTGAGCCGTTGCTGCTGTCCCTATTACTGCACATGCTGCGTGGTACAAAAACAGCGCTCCTCTTACTGCCCCACATAATAATGTCACCACTTTGCCCTCCACATATTAATACCACCACTGTATTGTATATACCACCACATGACCCCCTCCGTGCTGCACAGGACCCCCTGCGTGCTGCACGGACCCCCTCCATGCTGCACGGGACAGACCCCCTCCATGTTGCACGGGTACACACACATATTGCTGCTGCTGGGGGGACAGCACACAATGTTGCTGCTACGGGGGGCACATATTGCTGGTGCTAAGGGAGAGACATATGGCTGCTGCTGGGGGAGGCACACTGATTGCTGCAGCTTCTTTTTGGGGGCACACATATTGTTTATTGCTGCAGCTGAAGGAGCACAGTGATGTTGCTGCTAAGGGGGGGCACATATTGCTGGTGCCAAGGGGGAGACATATGGCTGCTGCTGGGGGAGGCACACTGATTGCTGCAGCTGTTGCTGGGGGGCACACATACTTCATCTACTTCCACACTGTTGCTGCAGCTCTGTCTGCTCCTCTTCATGTGGGATGCAGGACTTCACGTGCTATCCCCGCCCACACACCTCATCCTCGCTCTGGCACGGCCTGCTGTGTGAGGAAGTCCCTGCTGCAGACAGTGCTCTCTCTGCTCCTCACAGCATACACGCTGTCAGGGCTGGCAGCCAAACAATGCAGCTGCCGGCCGTGCACTGCGGTCTCTGGCAATGTGCCCGGCCGCCGGAAGGTAGGTCTTAGGCCGGCTCCAGGTTTTTGTGGGCCCCGAGCGAAAGAGTCTTAGTGGGCCCCCTTTAACATATACTGCTCAATGTGTAAACATATCATATTGTAAAAGTTGCAGACTGTAATATATATAAAATCTCCCCCACAGATATAATCCCTCTTATGCTCTTTTTCCCCCCACGTGTTCTGTCTCTTCCACCCTGTGCCTGTCACCCCATGCACGCTCTCCCCTCTCTGTGTATGTCTCTACCTGTGCACAGTCTCTCTCTACAATACGCTGTCGCGCTCTCTCTCCGCCCCGTTCACACACTCTCTCTCTCCGCCCCATTCACACACTCTCTCTCTCTCCGCCCCATTCACACACTCTCGCTCTCCGCCCCATTCACACACTCTCTCTCTCCGCCCCATTCACACACTCTCTCCGCCCCATTCACACACTCTCTCTCTCCGCCCCATTCACACACTCTCTCTCTCTCCGCCCCATTCACACACTCTCTCTCTCTCCGGCCCATTCACACACACTCTCTCTCTCCGCCCCATTCGCACACTCTCTCTCTCCGCCCCATTCGCACACTCTCTCTCTCCGCCCCGTTCGCACACTCTCTCTCTCCGCCCCGTTCGCACACTCTCTCTCTCCGCCCCGTTCGCACACTCTCTCTCTCCGCCCCGTTCGCACACTCACACTCTCTCCGCACCGTTCGCACACTCACACTCTCTCCGCACCGTTCGCACACTCTCTCTCTCCGCCCCAATCACACACTCTCTCTCTCCGCCCCGTTCACACACTCTCTCTCTCCGCACCGTTCACACACTCTCACTCTCCGCACCGTTCACACACTCTCTCTCTCTGCACCGTTCACACACTCTCTCTCTCCGCACCGTTCACACACTCTCTCTCTCCGCCCCGTTCACACACTCTCTCTCTCCGCCCCATTCACACACTCTCTCTCTCCGCCCCATTCGCACACTCTCTCCTCTCCGCCCCATTCGCACACTCTCTCTCTCCGCCCCATTCGCACACTCTCTCTCTCTGCCCCGTTCGCACACTCACACTCTCTCCGCACCGTTCACACACTCTCTCTCTCCACCCCGTTCACACACTCTCTCTTTCCGCCCCGTTCACACACTCTCTCTCTCCGCACCGTTCACACACTCTCTCTCTCCGCACCGTTCACACACTCTCTCTCTCCGCACCGTTCACACACTCTCTCTCTCCGCACCGTTCACACATTCTCTCTCTCCGCCCCGTTCACACATTCTCTCTCTCCGCCCCGTTCACACACTCTCTCTCTCCGCCCCGTTCACACACTCTCTCCTTGCTATTGACACACTCTCTCTCTCCGCCCCGTTCACACACTCTCTCTCTCCGCCCCATTCACACACTCTCTCTCTCCGCCCCATTCACACACTCTCTCTCTCCGCCCCATTCACACACTCTCTCTCTCCGCCCCATTCACACACTCTCTCTCTCCGCCCCGTTCACACACTCTCTCTCTCCGCCCCGTTCACACATCTCTCTCTCTCCGCCCCATTCACACACTCTCTCTCTCCGCCCCATTCACACACTCTCTCTCTCCGCCCCATTCACACACTCTCTCTCTCCGCCCCGTTCACACACTCTCTCTTTCCGCCCCGTTCACACACTCTCTCTCTCCGCACCGTTCACACACTCTCTCTCTCCGCACCGTTCACACACTCTCTCTCTCCGCACCGTTCACACACTCTCTCTCTCCGCACCGTTCACACACTCTCTCTCTCCGCACCGTTCACACACTCTCTCTTTCCGCCCCGTTCACACACTCTCTCTCTCCGCACCGTTCACACATTCTCTCTCTCCGCCCCGTTCACACACTCTCTCTCCTCCGCCCCGTTCACACACTCTCTCCTTGCTATTGACACACTCTCTCTCTCGCCGCCCGTTCACACACTCTCTCTCTCCGCCCCATTCACACACTCTCTCTCTCCCGCCCCATTCACACACTCTCTCTCTCCGCCCCATTCACACACTCTCTCTCTCCGCCCCATTCACACACTCTCTCTCTCCGCCCCATTCGC
The DNA here is from genome assembly GCA_033576535.1 of Allobates femoralis. NCBI lineage: Eukaryota > Metazoa > Chordata > Amphibia > Anura > Aromobatidae > Allobates > Allobates femoralis. Next base: position 50,986,797 of record JARQOC010000006.1, read on the forward strand.
ACACTCTCTCTCTCCGCCCCATTCGCACACTCTCTCTCTCCGCCCCATTCGCACACTCTCTCTCTCCGCCCCGTTCGCACACTCACACTCTCTCCGCACCGTTCACACACCTCTCTCTCTCCACCCCGTTCACACACTCTCTCTTTCCGCCCCGTTCACACACTCTCTCTCTCCGCACCGTTCACACACTCTCTCTCTCCGCACCGTTCACACACTCTCTCTCTCCGCACCGTTCACACACTCTCTCTCTCCGCACCGTTCACACACTCTCTCTTTCCGCCCCGTTCACACACTCTCTCTCTCCGCACCGTTCACACATTCTCTCTCTCCGCCCCGTTCACACACTCTCTCTCTCCGCCCCGTTCACACACTCTCTCTCTCCGCCCCGTTCACACACTCTCTCTCTCCGCCCCGTTCACACACTCTCTCTCTCCGCCCCATTCACACACTCTCTCTCTCCGCTCCATTCACACACTCTCTCCTCTCCGCCCCATTCACACACTCTCTCTACGCCCCATTCACACACTCTCTCTCTCCGCCCCATGCACACACTCTCTCTCTCTGCCCCGTTCACACACTCTCTCTCTCCGCCCCGTTCACACACTCTCTCTCTCTGCCCCGTTCACACTCTCTCTCTCTCTGCCCCATTCACACTCTCTCTCTCTCCGCCCCGTTCACACTCTCTCTCTCCCCATTCGCACTGGGTGTGGGGGGGGAGGGGGGCAGCGCTCAGGGGCCCCTGCAAGGTGAGAAGTGCACAGGGGGCCTGAGAAAGTTTCCTCTCTTATGGCCGGCAATGAATGGATGAGCGCCTCATTACACGCAACCGATGGGAAACGTAAACAGAATAGTGTGTGAAGACAGATAGGAGAAAATCACACCGCGGAGCTCTGTATGGAGAAATGCTGTATACTAACAAATTCTGCCATATACAACATGTACTGCTATACTGTCTGCATACTGTATATAATGCTGCCATACCGTGAGCAAATGACTGTGCCTTTAAGCTTGAGGGCAATTACAGTACCATACAGGGATGGTAGAATACTAACACATACATCTTACAATACCGCCATACACAGCTTATAGAATGCTATATGATAAAAGGTTCAGACAAATGGTGGCTTATTGCAGTACAGCACACAGCTGGTATAATATACCACATACAGCCTATGTAATAGCACCATACAGTAAACATCGCATTACGGAACAACATTACAATACAATATCCTAATAAACAGCACTAACACCCCCAATGCTTACATAATAGCCCCATACAGTGCCAAACACCAGCACTACATAGCAGGAACGTAAAATCCTAAATACCAAGGTGATGGATAACAGGAGCATATCCTAAACCCAAGCCTGCACTAACACAGCATCTACAAAGTGCTGTTTATAATGAACACAATATAATCCAAATTATATGGAGGCAAAAACAAAGGCAGCGCCATACAGTGCTCAGATACAGCTGCAGACAGTGATGGCTCTGATCATACAGGTGGCACAGACACTATGGGGGGGGATGCAGGGCTCACAACTTCTCCATTACACAACTTCCTGGGGATGATGATATTAGATAAAGGAGCATATGAGGACTGAGAACGTGGTGGACTACAACTCCCAGCAGTTCTGACATAGGGGTCCCACACTGCACCACTAGCTCCTCTGCTTTACTACTGCCCACTGCATGCTGGGGCTTGTAGTGCTGGGGATACTCACCCCCTGCAGGGGGCTGGTGACCTGTTTGCCCGCAGTGCTCCAGTGCTCATGTCATGTCAGCACTGCTGTGTGTGTGGCCCCTGATGTGAGCGAGTCTGGGGCTTGTAGTGCTGGGGATACTCACCCCTGCAGGGGACTGGTGACCTGTTTGCCCGCAGTGCTCATGTCAGCACTGCTGTGTGTGTGGCCCCTGATGTGAGCGAGTCTGCTGGGGCTTGTAGTGCTGGGGATACTCACCCCTGCAGGGGGCTGGGGACGGGACCTGTTTGCCTGCAGTGCTCCAGTCAGCACTGCTGTCTGTGTGGCCCCTGATGTGAGCGAGTCTGCTGGGGCTTGTAGTGCTGGGGATACTCACCCCTGCAGGGGGCTGGGGACCTGTTTGCCTGCAGTGCTCCAGTCAGCACTGCTGTCTGTGTGGCCCCTGGTGTGAGCGAGTCTGCTGGGGCTTGAAGTGCCAGGGATAGTCACCCCTGCAGGGGGCTGGGGACCTGTTTGCCTGCAGTGCTCATGTCAGCACTGCTGTGTGTGTGGCCCCTGATGTGAGCGAGTCTGCTGGGGCTTGTAGTGCTGGGGATACTCACCCCTGCAGGGGACTGGTGACCTGTTTGCCCGCAGTGCTCATGTCAGCACTGCTGTGTGTGGCCCCTGATGTGAGCGAGTCTGCTGGGGCTTGTAGTGCTGGGGATACTCACCCCTGCAGGGGGCTGGGGACCTGTTTGCCTGCAGTGCTCCAGTCAGCACTGCTGTCTGTGTGGCCCCTGGTGTGAGCGAGTCTGCTGGGGCTTGAAGTGCCAGGGATAGTCACCCCTGCAGGGGGCTGGGGACCTGTTTGCCTGCAGTGCTCATGTCAGCACTGCTGTGTGTGTGGCCCCTGATGTGAGCGAGTCTGCTGGGGCTTGTAGTGCTGGGGATACTCATCCCCTGCAGGGGGCTGGTGTCCTGTTTGCTCGCAGTGCTCATGTCAGCACTGCTGTGTGTGTGGCCCCTGATGTGAGCGAGTCTGCTGGGGCTTGTAGTGCTGGGGATACTCATCCCCTGCAGGGGGCTGGTGTCCTGTTTGCTCGCAGTGCTCATGTCAGCACTGCTGTGTGTGTGGCCCCTGATGTGAGCGAGTCTGGGGCTTGTAGTGCTGGGGATACTCATCCCCTGCAGGGGGCTGGTGACCTGTTTGCCCGGAGTGCTCATGTCAGCACTGCTGTGTGTGTGGCCCCTGATGTGAGCTAGTCTGGGGCTTGTAGTGCTGGGGATACTCATCCCCTGCAGGGGGCTGGTGTCCTGTTTGCTCGCAGTGCTCATGTCAGCACTGCTGTGTGTGTGGCCCCTGATGTGAGCGAGTCTGGGGCTTGTAGTGCTGGGGATACTCATCCCCTGCAGGGGGCTGGTGACCTGTTTGCCCACAGTGCTCATGTCAGCACTGCTGTGTGTGTGGCCCCTGATGTGAGCGAGTCTGGGGCTTGCACTAGATTCTGCTCTACCCAGCAGGTGCTGATGACTGGCCCACCCCGGACCCCAGACATACTCATCTCTGTCTGGGTGGCGTCTTCTTCTATGCAGCAAAAGAAGAGGAAGTGAAGGGGCGGAGCCTGGGGCGCCTCTTCTATGTGTTCCACAGTGTGGAACACATAGACAGGGGAAGTGACGGCTGGATGCGGGGGCGGAGCGGGGGCTGGCGGCCGGCTTCTGAGTAAGTGTATAAACAATAATACCGGCGCGATGAGGGTGGGCGGCGCCTGGGCCCCGGCACTGCCCGAATACGCCGGGTGCTGACGCCAGCCCTAGCAGCCAGACGTTCACCTCTGCTTCAGGGGGATCCGTTTGGGCCCGTTGGGGGCGGTGCTAGGGGGGCGGGGCCACAATGCCTGGGGGCCCACCATCACTTTTAACCGGTAACCCGGCGGCTCAGTCCGAGCCTGAGGAGGATATACATCACACATTTGCCTGTGTCAGAAAATAGACTCAAGGTCGGAGTATTCTCTTGGACTTTTCCAGCAGACAATAGTCTCTTGTTAGTTACATGCACATACTGCATATAGTAAACCTCTGATATCTGGCTTGGTGTCCATACACTGTAGACAATCAGAACACGGTCAGATACTGGGCTCAGCTGCAGAAATGGTCACTTGGGTCAATCACATGATTTCGTCCTGAAAATACCGTACGGACTATTGTTTAAATGGATTTGGGATTTCCATGATATAACACAAATGCTTTTCTCTTAGACCATTAAATATTTTATTACAGATTGTAAAATATTAATTTTGTCAAAGTATGCAAATAGGCTCCTTTTATTTTGGGCCACAATGTTATATTGAACCAAATTGGCGGGGGCACATTGAAAATTAAGGGATTATTACTTTTTCTTTAATTATTCAAATAACATCTTCAGAGAGATAGAGGACTTGAACTCTAACGCCTCTATTGGCAGTAACAATCATAAGAGTCTATATCAACCCTTTTATGAGTGTAATCCGGAATCTCAATTTGCAGACTTGGTGTTTTGGGGTAATGCCCCTCGTCGTTACAAAGTATGAGATATGGTTTGGCTAGGTAAGAGGCTCATACTGGGGTCTATGGGGTAATTGTTTTTTACAAGGATTTAGGGTATGTGTTCACTATCCAGAGGCGCTGCATCTTGGACACAGCACCTCCGGACCTGAAGGAAGCCGTGGGAACCCACGGGTGAGCACTGGGAGACCACAGCCGCCTTGTGCCCCGCCTTGTGCAGGTCCATTAGAAGCCCAAGTGACCCGCAGAAGCTCAAGTGAGCAAAACATACGTTGTCCTTGTCAGATGAGCCTGTATCCTGTAGTCCGCCGGCATGTCACTTTTGCCTTCTTGGAAATAAAGATATCAAGTCCACCTGCGGTGAGGGCATCCTTTCTTTCTATTTGCTGTAGTAGTTGCTGTACTGGCAGCCTACAAGCAAAGAAATCAGGAAACTCAAGGGTAGAAAGAAGAGCAACAGCCCTGTTACATGTGATAAGCCGATCATCAGAGGACTGACCCAAGAGGAAATCAAAATCCAAGATGCCCAAATGTAAGGCAAATGCATAATGATATAATGCAAATGAGTTAAAATTAATATAACTAATGTTGTCAAATTAAAAATTGATGGCAAGTAAATCTTTGCACTCACTATTTCTCGGCTTAGCCATTAGCTTGTGTAATTTCCTTTTATTTCATTGCCCACTTTTGTGGCTTTTTACATTTTTCAGTGATGTCCTTGAGGGCCCAACTTATGTTTACATCATTTATGTTTATCAACATGTAACCTTTTGTTAAAGGAATCTGTCAGCTGTTTTTTTTTTTTTTTCGTTTTTTTTTTCCACATTGACTTTTTATTGAAAAGAATTTTCTCATATACAATTATACAACACAAAACTGGAATCCAGCTTAATAACTAAAGAGGGGTGGGAGGGATAAGGGGGGGGGGGAAGGATAGGGACAAGGGAGAAGGGAAAAAGGATAAGAAAATATAGAGTGTGTGGGGTCAGAATACACCAGAAATAACCACGGCCTTTAACCATGAGGGGCTGAACAGTTCATTACCGACATAATACCTATGTAGAGGAAGAGATGCTATGAGAACTTCCATCTGGGCATTTTAAGGCAAGAGGATGTGTTGACCAAATCTGCCAGCTTTCCAAAGCTGTACTTCTGGTAGGGCAGTCCAAAGCTAGGAAATGTACCTGTTGACAGATCAGATTTGCTTTCTCTACGACTTCGTTTAAAGAGGGGGGAAGGTGAGATTTCCATTTACTCGCTATCGTGAGTCCACAGAGCCGATATCGTCGGGCATCCCCACCACATATGTGCTAGAGTGCCCTGTAGGCCATGGTGCCTCCAGCAGAGAGGAGAGACGCTCTCGTCAAATTTTGCCAGCTTTGAAGGGAAAGATACCACCTCAAGTGAACCTTTTTTAAATTTTCATTATGGTTAATACATCTGGAAGATTTTTGCATGTCCCCAATGGCACTAGCCCACTCATCCGTGGAGGCGGAGAATCCCAGGTCTGTCTCCCAATAGGACATATATGGGAGTTTAGAAGGTGTTTCTAGGCCCAACAGATCTTTGTAAAGGCCCAAATACCCCTTCAATGTTCCAGGGCTTGAGAACAAAAATTTTCTAAGGAAGGAGGCGTCCTGAGGATCTTCCCCACTCATTACTTTACCTGCGAGGAGACGTCTCATCTGGATATACTGTAGGAATTAGGGCCTCAAACCCGGGAACTCCTCACAGAGAGACCCAAACGGGCGCAAAGAGCCCCTCTCGATGATCTTTCCCAAAGAATCCACTCCCATCTCCTCCCAGACCCTTACTAGAAGGGAGGGGAGATGGGTCTTTACTGCCCCAATCGGGATCTGAGATGGGGGAAAGGAAGTCCAAGCCCTGGGAGACCTCCTCCAGCACCAGAGGAGCGCCCTCATCGTTTCCAATTTAGGGGTCCACTTGCCCGGGCATAGCGCCTCCAAGACCATAGCAATCCTCAGGGACTCCCCCACTACTCCCTGCGATTCTATCTGGACCCATTATTTATGAGTGGGGGCCGTCCACCAAGACTTCGCCTCCTCCAACACTCCCGCCTTATGAATTTTCCTCAGGTCCGGAACACCCATACCTCCTCTTCTCAGAGGAAGATGTAAAATCGATCTCACTATCCTCAACTTTTTATTAGCCCAAATATATTTGCAGACCAGGCTCTGAAGTTTTTCCATCATACTATTTTCAAAAGTGACCGGTAGGCCTCTAAAGACATATGTGATTTAAGGGAGAAGCAGCATATTAAAGGCCTGAACTCTCGCTATCCAAGAGAGACTCCCGATCGGATGAGCGGCCACATCCCTCGAGAGATTATTATAAAATTGATCAAAATTACGTCGCACGAGATCCCTTATGGGGCATAAGATAATACCCAAATAGGGGATTCCTTCTGGTGCAAATTGAAAAGGGGTGACCCGTGCTAGAGAAGAGATCAAACCTGAGGGGATCCTTCCAATCGGAAGCATTAGAGATTTGGAGGCATTCAATTTGTAAAAAGAGACTCTGGAATACAGTTTGAGAACCTCCATAATCGCAGGGAGGGAGGACTCCACCCTGGAACAGGAGATGATTATGTTGTTGGCATATAAACCCACTACATGCTGATAAGAGCCTACTTGAATACCCCGAATAGAGGGATGGGCCCGGAGAGTGGCGGCCAGGGGCTCAATCGCCAGGGCAAAAATCACCGGTGACAGCGGGCAGCCCTGGCGAGTGCCATTGGATATCCGGAAGGCAGGCAAGAGAAACCCAGAACTCTGGCATTAGGACTGGAGTAGAGGGACAAAACTGCCGACAGAAAGGGGCCAGAAAGACCAAACCTCCTCAGCACCGCCTCTAGGTATCCCCAGTGTACCCTGTCAAACGCCTTTTCGGCATCTAAAGACAGGAACACACTGAGGACCCCCTCCAATTCTGCTAAAATGACCAGCTCGATCATTCTGCGTGAGCCATCCCTCCCCTGCCTCTCGGAGACAAATCCAACTTGATCAGGGTCCACAAAGTCCGGTACCACCCCTGATCACCAATAATTTGGAAAATATTTTTAAATCACAGTTAAGTAAGGAAATTGGCCTATAATTTCCCAGGAAGTCCAAGGGTTTACCTGGTTTGGGTATGGTGACTATAGTGGCTTCCAGATTGGGCAACGGGATCGATCCCCCCAACTGCCAGCCCTGAAACACCCTCGAGAGATATGGCGCTAGAATATCCGGGAAAGTCTGGTAGTAGTCATTTGGTAACCCATCCGGACCAGGAGCTGAGAGGCACTTAATGGATCCAATAACTTTTTTTACCTCTTCCTCGGAAATAGGGGCATTAAGAGCATCAAGCTGTGTTTCGGATACTTGGGAAGCTGCAGATCCCTCATGAATGACTCAATACCCTCCGGAGTAGGTTGAGGGGTGCCTGGGTCCTCCCTTAAATTCTAGAGGCCCTCATAGTATCGGGCAAATACTGCTGCAATCTTCACAGGATCCCGGACCACCTCCCCCCCGAATCAGTCATTTTAACAACCGCAGTGCTCTCCGTTCTTTTTTTAATCCTCCTGGCCAAGAGGGCCCCCATCTTGCCCCCTGACTCATAAAATTTGGACTTTAAACATGTAAGATGTCTCTCATATTGAAGCAAAAGAAGCTCCCTTAATTCTGACCGGGCCTCCATCAGCAGGGCCGTTCCTTGCGGTGAAGGGCAGGTCTTGTTCTCAGACACCAGGTCTTGGAGCCTACGGATAAGCAGAATCCTCCTTTGGTCTCTTTCTTTTTTAAGCCGAGATGCTTTTTGCAGAAATAAACCCCTGATAAATGCCTTGTGTGCATCCCATATAACATTATCTCTCACCTCCCCATTATCATTAAGTGCAAAAAAGTCCTCCAGCCTCTTAGACATTTCCGTTACCAGGGACCGGTCTGACAGCAATCCTACATTCAATCTCCAGCGGCTCGGGGGGGGGGGGGATGCGAGCAGTGCCCCAAATCTACCTCCAAAACCGGAGCGTGATCGGACCAGGTAATTTGTCCCACTTCCGCACAGACACAAGCCGATAAAGAGTTGTCATTTACAAGAAAGAAATCAATGCGTGAATAAGACCCATGTCTATGCGAGAAGTAGGAGTAATCTTTTTCTGTTGTGTGGAGCTGTCAGCAGTTTTGATCTTAGAAAACTATTGACAGTAGTAGGTAAGACACATGGAAACCAGTTGTGTATATTGTTATTATTAGCAAGACCAAGAAGTGAAGGTTTTACTGAATGTTTAGAAAATCCGTCAACTTCTAACCATACAAATTCTTGGCTCTTGGCATAGGCTAATGGCTAAGATCGAACAGCCTTGTGTCAAGCATTGTTTCTCGAATAAACATAGAGTTAAATTCTAAAACCTTAAATTTAACAATAGAAAACCAGTGTTTGTTTGTAGGATTTGCATCTTCATCAGGTTGAATACAATGTAGAAAAATGTAGGAAACTTAAAATATAATCACATTCCTAAAGGTGACATCACCAGGAATGGGGGCATCCTTAGGGGATTAACCTCACCTTTAGTATTTATATTTTAAGTTTCCTAAGAAGAGATGAGTGAACCTTTTGATGTTAAGGTTTGTCTCCATTCGCCGAATGGAAATATGTTCGCTGAATAGATTGGTGAACAGTCCACCAAACCTCCAAACTCCCGCTCAAAACAATGGCAGGCAAAATCAAGCTTCAGTGCCACTGTCACCCTGCTTCTTGGCCTGCTCATGAACCTAACTGCCTTCCCCCTGTTGATTGGTTAAAGTCAGACTTAACCCCGCCTACCCTCTCTGCTGGCGTCTTGATGTCAGATACTGTAAAAACAAATAAATAATTGAAAAAATGGGTGTGCACTTTGCCATATTTTTTTTGCCAGCCAAGGTAATCCAGACAGCTGGGGGTGGAATTCTCAACATGGTGAGGCTGAAGCGTTCTGGGCCCCCATGCTAAAAATTGCAGCCCACAGCCAACCCATAATAGGCACCTCTATGAGAAACACCAGAACAGCATGTACCATGCTCTTCCAGTTGTCCTGGTGCTGGTGGCAGACTGGGTAATAAGGAGTTAATGTCAGTTGAGGATTGAGAAAAAATTTCTAATTTTGTCCTTTGCTGATTTTGGACACTGATTTAGTGGCTAGGACTTGTGATTAGTGGGGACCCGTGACGTGGGTCACAAGCTTACGTGCTTTGGACCAAAAGACAAACTAATACCCCACAATTTCATGAATTGTTATTGGTTTTTTTTGCACTCTTTATATTGCAGGGTGCAGCTAGGCCATATGGGACATTTATTCTGGCAGGTAGCAGTGTTGTAGTGCCAGAAACAGCCTGCAGACTGAGATAGGGGCTAATGTAAGAGGCTGGGCACACATTGCAGTAACCTGTGTGAACAGCGTCCTATGTGAATCCTATTTATTGTGCAGGACAGCCAGTGGTTCGCTGCCCTCCAAGATTAAGGAGGTGTTTAGTGATTGGAGGCTGGTGTCCTGCACTAGTAATGCCTTCCCTTTTTAATCAAAGCAAAGCTGCACCTTGCATGAGTGCAATGGTCGACAGACCAAAGTAATGCTGTTTGCTACCCCTCTCACCTGAGAGTGATGATACCACACCTGTGGAGTAGGTGCAGCATTACCTTGGTGACCATTCCGCAGGGGAGCCACAGAAGAAGCTCAAGATGACTGTCAATCTTCCATGGTCTGTGGCTTCATGCAAGATCTCACCTTGAGGGGTAAGGATGATTCTAAGAAAGGTCAGTTTTCAGAACTACATGGAATAATCAAGCACCTGAAAAGAAGTGGGAGCACAGTCTCAAAAATTGCCATTAGTAACATACAGTTAGGGCCAGAAATATTTGGACAGTGACACAAGTTTTGTTATTTTAGCGGTTTACAAAAACATGTTCAGAAATACAATTATATATATAATATGGGCTGAAAGTGCACACTCCCAGCTGCAATATGAGAGTTTCCACATCCAAATCGGAGAAAGGGTTTAGGAATCATAGCTCTGTAATGCATAGCCTCCTCTTTTTCAAGGGACCAAAAGTAATTGGACAATGGACTCTAAGGGCTGCAATTAACTCTGAAGGCGTCTCCCTCGTTAACCTGTAATCAATGAAGTAGTTAAAAAGTCAGGGGTGGATTCCAGGTGTGTGGTTTTGCATTTGGAAGCTGTTGCTGTGACCAGACCACATACGGTCAAAGGAACTCTCAATTGAGGTGAAGCAGAACATCCTGAGGCTGAAAAAAAAAGAAAAAATCCATCAGAGAGATAGCAGACATGCTTGGAGTAGCAAAATCAACAGTTGGGTACATTCTGAGAAAAAAGGAATTGACTGGTGAGCTTGGGAACTGTAAAAGGCCTGGGCGTCCACGGATGACAACAGTGGTGGATGATAGCCGCATACTTTATTTGGTGAAGAAGAACCCGTTCACAACATCAACTGAAGTCCAGAACACTCTCAGTGAAGTAGGTGTATCTGTCTCTAAGTCAACAGTAAAGAGAAGACTCCATGACAGTAAATACAAAGGGTTCACATCTAGATGCAAACCATTCATCAATTCCAAAAATAGACAGGCCAGAATTAAATTTGCTGAAAAACACCTCAAGAAGCCAGCTCAGTTCTGGAAAAGTATTCTATGGACAGATGAGACAAAGATCAACCTGTACCAGAATGATGGGAAGAAAAAAGTTTGGAGAAGAAAGGGAACGGCACATGATCCAAGGCACACCACATCCTCTGTAAAACATGGTGGAGGCAATGTGATGGCATGGGCATGCATGGCTTTCAATGGCACTGGGTCACTTGTGTTTATTGATGACATAACAGCAGACAAGAGTAGCCGGATAAATTCTGAAGTGTACCGGGATATACTTTCAGCCCAGATTCAGCCAAATGCTGCAAAGTTGATTGGACGGCGCTTCATAGTACAGATGGACAATGACCCCAAGCATACAGCCAAAGCTACCCAGGAGTTCATGAGTGCAAAAAAGTGGAACATTCTGCAATGGCCAAGTCAATCACCAGATCTTAACCCAATTGAGCATGCATTTCACTTGCTCAAATCCAGACTTAAGACGGAAAGACCCACAAACAAGCAAGACCTGAAGGCTGCGGCTGTAAAGGCCTGGCAAAGCATTAAGAAGGAGGAAACCCAGCGTTTGGTGATGTCCATGGGTTCCAGACTTAAGGCAGTGATTGCCTCCAAAGGATTCGCAACAAAATATTGAAAATAAAAATATTTTGTTTGGGTTATGTTTATTTGTCCAATTACTTTTGACCTCCTAAAATGTGGAGTGTTTGTAAAGAAATGTGTACAATTCCTACATTTTCTATCAGATATTTTTGTTCAACCCTTCAAATTAAATGTTACAATCTGCACTTGAATTCTGTTGTAGAGGTTTCATTTCAAATCCAATGTGGTGGCATGCAGAGCCCAACTCGCGAAAATTGTGTCACTGTCCAAATATTTCTGGCCCTAACTGTATGCCGTCATGGATTAAAATCCTGCAAGGCTTGCAAGGCCCCCCTGCTCACACCAGGCTCATTTGAAGTATACCAATGAACATTTGGATGATCCAGAGAAGGCATCGGAGAAGCTCATGTGATCAGATTAGACCAAAATATAACTTTTTGGCATCAACGCCACTCGGCTTGTTTGGAGGAAGAAGAAGGATGAGTACAACCCCAAGAACACCGTCCCAACTGTGAAGCATGGGAGTGGAAACATCATAATTTGGGGGTGCTTTTCTGAAAAAGGGACAGAATGACTGCTCCGTATTGAAGGGCAGATGGATGGGCTCATGTATTGCAAGATTTTGACCAACAACCTCATACCCTGAGTAAGAGCATTGAAGATGGGTAGTGGCTGGATCTTCCAGTATGACAATGACCCGAAACACACAGCCAGGGCAACTGAGGAGTGGCTCCATAAGAAGCATCTCAAGGTCCTCGAGTGCCCAAGCCAGTCTCCAAACCTGAACCCAATAGAAATTCTTTGAAGGGAGCTGAAATTCAATTTTTCCCAGTGACAGCCCCAAAACCAGAAAGATCTGGAGATCTTCATGGAAGAGTGGGCCAAAATCCCTGCTGCAGTGTGTGCAAACAACTACAGGAAACGTCTAACCACTGTCGTTGCAAACAAAGATGTCAGTACAAAATATTAAGTTTTATTTTTCTATTGTATCCAATACTTATTTCATGCAATACAATGCAAATTAATAATGTAAAAATCATTCAACGTGATTTTTTTGGGATATTTTTATATTCTGTCTTTTACGGTTGTAGTGTACCTACGACAAACAATACAGACCGCTCAATTTTTTGCAGGTGGGAAAACTTGTAAAATCGGCAGCGTATCAAATACTTATTTTTCCCACTGTATATCTAGTGCTTTGCAAGGTCAAAACTGCTGACCGACTGTTTTATGCTGCATTTTCTATGCTTCTGTTTCAATTAATTGTAATAAATACGAAGCGAGAATTGACTATTCAAAAGTTGAAAACTGTGTATTCCTGCAGTATTTCTCTTGTAGTAATGAAAATGCAGACATTGAGCACTGCTCGTTCTCAGTATTTCTTGCTTTCTGCTCCGAGTACTGAAAGATGAGAACACAAAAAAAGATTAGTTTTCCTGTAGCTGATATGTCTTATTTTTATGATTGCACATTATGAGAAGCAAGAAAAAGCTAATATATAAGAGCTACAAATCCCAAAGGGTTTACACCATCTATAAAATAGAACAACTGTGAAAAAAAGATAGAAAAATGGAAATATCAAGAGTAAAGGTTGGGAGGGGAGAGTTATTAAGGTTGAAGGCACTCTCTAATTAAAATTGATACATCAAAATTCTGGCGCATTTAGCTTATCCTAGAGCAATTTGGGCAAAAAAACTCTTTCTTTCATATTTATTATATTTTGTAGACACTTTCTATACATTCTTCAATAAGGGGGTATGGCCTCACTTAAAATGGGTGGTGTTTTTAAGAAAAGGAGAGCAGCTTATAGGGGAACTCCGAAGAGATCAAACAATTTTGAATAGTCCCTGCACTCCTAGACTAGAATGTTGAGCTGCCTGTTACATTTGCATAATGTTTCAAATTAACATAAATCAGTTATTAACTAATGCTGCTTGCCAGTCACCACTTCCATAGGGTTAATACATCACGCCTGATTGAGCAGCTCTCCCCCCTCCCTCTCAGAAAGCTTCAGCACCATCCCACACTTCTTCATTCTTCATTCAATCACATGGGCGTGATATCACAGCAGGTCCTGTACTAAACTATGCAGAGAGCAGGAGGGAAGATCTGTGTCAATAGGACCTGGTGTGACATCACGCCCATGCGATTGGAGGAAGTTACTGCTGTAATTGACACCTCACTGTCAATGTACAATCTGTATTGGGAGCCTGGTGTGGGCGGGGGCAGCTCTGCTGTGTTGCTAAAACTATATGCTTTGATTGTGTCAGAATGGCTGCATGCAGTAATCTATGTGATACATTGTTGGATTCAAGGCTTCTTAGCCTACATCATGTTGCTGTCAGTTAAACTAACAAAAGTCTGCTGACAGATTCCCTTTAAATTGATACGCAATGACCAAAAACGTGCAACAAAATTTTGGCAGAAAGTTTTGACGCAAAGTAAGCCAAGTAATAAGTGGTGTGACTTAGGCCGGCTTCACTCTACGGCTGGGATCCGATCCGTGGCTCGCGGGGAGCTAGCCGAGGTCCTGACCTATCAGCGGCGGCAGCTGCGTGCGGCTGCACACCGGATCGGGGGGCAAATTTGCCCCCCAGTTCTGTGTGCTGATCGAGTACAGGGCTGTCTGGTCAAGCGGACAGCCACGGATCGGTTCCCAGCCATAGTGTGAAGCCGGTCTTAGTCTAAAAAGCCATCAGTATTGATGCATATGCATATGTATTATTCTCAGTGCAGGTCCTGCCAAGGCTGTGCATAATTCCTCTATTTAGTGCTCCCTTAATGTCTTACAGATATTGGGAGACTAGTAAAATTTTAGATGTATTTAAAGTCTCATGTAATTTTATACACATGAGATTACACCACTGCCCAAATTCAATCCCAAAGGATTACACAACAACACGTGACTTTCATCTGTCTTCTTTTCCCTTACCATAGACCAATGTTTTAGGATCCATAATGGAGGATAAACTGGACAGGACAATTCTCAGTGAACATTGCGGAAGAGTTAAGCAAAATGGGCCAAGCAATGGGGTGCTCCGCACTTATTATGCATTGTGTTTGCTTTTTTTGTATGTTGTCTTGTCTCATGACACCACCTGTGGGTATCCGGTGATTGCATCGGCGCTGCTTGGACCTCCGGGGGATGTGCGGCAGCTAGATGGGAAGCGCTCCCCACAGGACGAGCGAGAGTCCCCGGAGTCAGGATCTGGGGTTGAAGGGAATATGGTAGCGCGGTCGGTATTGTGCGACCGGAATGAGGGACACATACACACAAAGTCTTTTCGGTACCTTTTACTGGTGTTGACAGGTACGCTCAACCGGGGATGAGGTAGACACTTCAAGAGTTCCACAGCAAGCAGTGGTATAGGCTTCCTAGTGTACGTAGCTTCAGGTAGAGTCTGGCAGGCATGAAACCCAACCAGACCGGAGTTGCACTTTCTGGTGTGACTTGTTACACCCGGGTTTGCTGCACTGAGGGCACTTTTAAAGGAATACTATCGATTTCTCGACTCCAGGCTCTCATTGGGTGGTGCTACGGGCGTCCAGGGAGCTAAACCCCCTCGTTGTGGTGCTGGTTTCTCTACAGTCTGCACTGTGGCTTTTGTGGCTCGGACCCAGTGACCGGAACTCTGTTAGGGTGAGTCTGGATAACTCCTCTGTCCCTATTCGGTACTTGTCTCCTGTTCCTATGACCCTTGTTTCGAGGGTCTTCCACTTTCCAGGTGTTGCTGGTATGGGCCTAGTGTGGCTCCAGTACCAGGTCAGCTCCCCTAGCTGTTTACAGTTCTCTAGTGACTGCACACTCTGGTTGTTTCTCCCTCCAGGACCCGTATTTATAGGGGGAACTGGCTTAAGGTAACCAGTGGAGCTCCCCCTACAGGCCTGGGGTGAAAGGTGTTCTTGTGTTAGTGGGGTCTGCTTGCTGTGTACTTTCCATCCCTGTCCTAAGAGTTCCTGTGGTGCCCCAACCAGGGTGCCACACTCACTGAACACAAGAACAGTTTTTAACACTTTGACAACACTAATTTTCATAGAATATTTTTTTAATCCATAAAATAAAAATAAGGTTAGTAATATACTGCTCATTACAAAATCTCTCATTTTACTCAAATTACTCAATGCAAAAATGACTACACCCCATATCAAAAACTACAACATCTAGTATTTTGGATAAACGGCAAGTCTTTTTGGGCCTGGAGTTAACAAATTGGGGACATATTATACCAGCGATCTTTTTCTATTCTTGAAGAACGAGCTCTTTTAGAGCCTGGATGCTGGGTGGAGATTGATGACAACCTGTCTCCTCAGAATCCCCCATAGGTGCTCCATTGGGGTCAGATCAGAGGACACTCGGCCTCTGAATCAAACCCTGTTTTTCTTCTGAAATATAACAGTGTATTTTGGATTATTGTCATGTTGGTAAAGTGCACGTTTACCAAGGGCACTGAGTGATGGATCATCATCTCTTTCTATATAGAGCAGAACATTTATGAATTCTTAACAATCAATATATATTACTAGCTGTGAGCCCGATGCAAATGCATCGGGATTCTAGAACGTGCATTAATTTGATTATAGTAGTTATAGCTACTTTTTGGGGGAGTCCAATACTTTTTTGGGGGGGTCCAATACTTTTTGGGGGGGTCCAATACTTTTTTTGGGGGTCCAATACTTTTTGGGGGGGGTTTAATACTTTTTTTGGGGGGTCCAATACTTTTTGGGGGTGGGCCAATACTTTTTTTAGGGGGTCCAATACTTTTTTGGGGGGGGTCCAATACTTTTTTTGGGGGGTCCAATACTTTTTGGGGGGTCCAATACTTTTTTTGGGGGGTCCAATACTTTTTTGGGGGGTCCAATACTTTTTTGGGGGGGTCCAATACTTTTTTTGGGGGGTCCAATACTTTTTTTGGGGGGTCCAATACTTTTTTTGGGGGGTCCAATACTTTTTTTGGGGGTCCAATACTTTTTGGGGGGTCCAATACTTTTTTTGGGGGGTCCAATACTTTTTTTGGGGGGTCCAATACTTTTTTGGGGGGTCCAATACTTTTTGGGGGGGGTTTAATACTTTTTTTGGGGGGTCCAATACTTTTTGGGGTGGGCCAATACTTTTTGGGGGTGGGCCAATACTTTTTGGGGGGGGTCCAATACTTTTTTTGGGGGGTCCAATACTTTTTTGGGGGGTCCAATACTTTTTTTGGGGGGTCCAATACTTTTTTTAGGGGGTCCAATACTTTTTGGGGGGTCCAATACTTTTTGGGGGGTCCAATACTTTTTTTGGGGGATCCAATACTTTTTGGGGGGGTCCAATACTTTTTGGGGGGGGTCCAATACTTTTTTGGGGAGGTCCAATACTTTTTTGGGGAGGTCCAATACTTTTTTTTGGGGGTCCAATACTTTTTTGGGGCGGTCCAATACTTTTTTTGGGGGGTCCAATACTTTTTTGGGGGGTCCAATACTTTTTTTGGGGGGTCCAATACTTTTTTTGGGGGTCCAATACTTTTTTGGGCGGTCCAATACTTTTTTTGGGGGTCCAATACTTTTTTTGGGGGTCCAATACTTTTTTGGGGGGTCCAATACTTTTTTTGGGGGGTCCAATACTTTTTGGGGGGTCCAATACTTTTTTTGGGGGGTCCAATACTTTTTGGGGGGGGTCCAATAATTTTTTTAGGGGGTCGAATACTTTTTGGGGGTCCAATACTTTTTTTGGGGGGTCCAATACTTTTTTTGGGGGGTCCAATACTTTTTTGGGGGGTCCAATACTTTTTTTAGGGGTCCAATACTTTTTGGGGGGGGTCCAATACTTTTTTTGGGGGGTCCAATACTTTTTTGGGGAGTCCAATACTTTTTTGGGGGGTCCAATACTTTTTGGGGGGGGGATTTTTTATTTTATTATTTATTTTGTTTTGTTTTTTTTAATTTTTTTATTATTATTAAATGTATTTATTATTTGTTATTTTAAGTAAATTTATTTGTATTAAAATTATTTTATTTTATTTAAAAACCGCATCTGCGGCGCGGTTGCGGTAATCCCCATAGAAAGTATAGGGGGACTTGCGGCAGGTGCGGCAAAACCGCACTTGCCGCACCTGCCGCAAGTCCCCCTATACTTTCTATGGGGATTACCGTAACCGCGCCGCAAGTGCTCGCACTCAGCCAGCGACTCGCAATGCGGCGCGGTTGCGGTAATCCTTATGGGGATTACCGCAACCGCGCCGCAAGTGCTCGCACTCAGCCAGCGACTCGCTGCCGCACCTGCCGCAAGTGCCCCTATACTTTCTATGGGGATTACCGCAACCGCGCCGCAAGTGTAGCGACTCGCAATGGCCTCGTGGCCATTGCTCGCGCTACACAGCGACTCGCAATAGATCCCCATTGAAAGTATAGGGGGAGTTGCGGCAGATGCGGCAGCTGAGGTAGCGACTCGCAATGGCCTCGCGGCCATTGCTCGCGCTACCTCAGCGGTAAATCGCTAACTTTGTAGCCGGGCCTCTGGTTCTATTTTCGGCCAGCGACTCGCAATGGCCACTTCGCGGCCATTGCTCGCGCGTGGTGACGTCACAGCGTGACATAGCCACGGCGTTTTCGGGGTCCGACACGATTTTGCCTACGGCAATTATATAGTAGATTATAATTAGTTATATTATAAACCTATTTTACATGTAACAGGTTATAAAGTGTTGCATGAAATGCTGTCTTCTCAACATTTTGGAAATGGTTCTTGTATTTAGTGAGATAATCCTACCTTTTGAAGGGGGTGTACTCATTTATACTGAGCACTGTATGTATGATATATATAATATCTTCCATTAACTTTTATGTATTCTTAAACTGGCGATAAACAATAGGTAAAAGTTAGCAAAGATATTTTGAATATTTCCGATGACGAATGTGTTAGTATAGACAAATTAAAAAGAAAGAGGGGAGCGCACATAGGGTTTTACTCGTGATAGATTATAACCTTACTTGTGGTTCAACTCACCTCCTTCAGGTGTGTGTCACAACCGACTTGGAAGACATATATGGCTGCTGCAGAACACATGCGGTAAACACTGTTTTGGATAGAAGACAACGGATTCACTCCGTGCCACCAAAATAAAGGATAATCCTGAAAGCTTTCTTTACATTTTATTGGAGACGATGCTGGAATGGCATTAAGGGCCACGTCATACCTGGTGACATCGGCGGCAAGGCGGGGGAGTGCCCTATGTAACTGGGCGAGGGCGACGCATTCGACTGGTCGCCAGGTTTCACAGCAGCGCTGTGAAACCAGGCGGCAAATCTGGGGTGATGTGTACACATCGCCCCATGTAAACGGCCGCCGGCGACCTGACAGACGATGGGAGCCATAGGTTCCCATAGTGCTGCATCGCCGCTGGGGTTTTGAGACACCCCGTGGCGATGCTGCCTGTCAGCTTGCCGGTGTCTCTCCGTGTAAACGGGGGGCGGCGAAGCTGGCGGGGCGCCAAAAGCATGTGCGCTCCCGCCAGTCGCCACCGACATCTCCGGCGAGGTGGGACCGTGTGACAGTATCCTAAGAAAGTAGCAAGGTTTCTACAAAACGCGTCGGCTCCAATGAACTGTAAAGAAAGCTTTCAGGATTATCCTTTATTTTGGTGGCACGGAGTGAACCCATTGTCTGCTATCCAAAACGCAGTATACATAAATTATAATTTTCAATGACAGAATAGATGAGGTTGAGAGATCCCGGCAGCACATTCCCTCGATGGTGCTCAGTAATGGGATGGCACACCCAGTAGCATGAGAAGAAATACTGGCACACGTTGAATTTTTCACTTCTTCGACTTTATTTTAAGTGCATGTATTCTACATGTCAAAGTAAGGCGTGTTTCAGCTGTAGGCTCAGCCTTCTACAAATTGCATTTGAAGAAGGCTGAACTTACAGCTGAAACTCGTCTTGCTTTGACATGTAGGACATATGCACTTAAAATAAAGTCGAAGAAGTGAAAAGTTCAACGTGTGCCAGTATTTCTTCACATTGCAGAATACAGAGTGATTTTGAAATTGTCACTTTACAGATGATTAGTTCAAATGTCTTTGATTTTACAGTTGACTGAAGTGTGGTTGAGTCATTTATATCAAAGATCCAACGTAAAACTGATCCGCCTCATACCGATCAATCCTAATCTTATGCATATGATCGGCTTTAAAAGTCAAATAAATTCTGGCAATTTCCTTTTGAAAAAAAAAAAAATACATTTTCAAATTACTTAGTCGAGTGAAAATGCTGTTTATTGCCAAAGGATTAATGCAAAGTCCGTGCCATAAGGTGTCTCCGTTCTGCAGAACCTGGCCGGGTCCTTTTAGCCACAGATTTTTTTCCTCCTGCTCTCCTTTCACCAAGAAGTGGAAATGTTTCTTATTGGATCGGTATATAAGGTGTATCATAAGATTGGAGATGAGCAAACCTTTGGAAGTTCGGGTGGTGCATCCAAACATTTTGGCACACTGTTTGTGACCCCGAACCTCAATGGAAGTCACTGATTGGCAATTCAGCTCTCCACCTACATGCAACCAGCTGTAAGAAAAACACTGACGGGAGTGGGAGGGTGTTTTTTAAAACTAATTTTTGACACACACTATACCTAAAAACTGTGCTTTTAAGCCCAGTATGAGCCAATCAAACACTGCAAGGGGGGTCACAACAGGGCTGGACATATCATTCGTGTAGTCTGTGCAGCCACATAGGCGTCCCATTTCCACATCCAATGCAGGTGGAATTGTCTATTTTGATGAGCTATAGGACTGCAAAGGGGCCCAGTAAACTATTCTTGCACCAGCTGTATGCGACCACAGTGATGCTCGCTCCAGTGGTTTGGAAACCTAAAGCATCCGAACCCAAACAGGTTTGCTCAACACCGAGAAGTTCAGCCACTCGACCCAAACTGTGAAAGGATTCGCTCATCTCTATATGAGATGTGTCTATCACAATCCATGCTGGAAAGTGAAAGCAAGGTAGTACCAGCTCATATAGTGCTGGCAGAATACTTAAGCCATTCAATTCAAATGCAGCTGAACATGGCAATTTCTGGCCATATATGACCGGTATGTGGACCACGCGTGTTTATGTTTTGCTCGAATTTATAACTATACACTGTGTGCAGAATTATTAGGCAAGTTGTATTATAGAGGATTATTTTTATTATTGATCAACAACTATGTTCTCAATCAACCCAAAAGACTCATAAATATCAAAGCTTAATATTTGTGGAAGTTGTAGTGTTTTGTTTTTTAGATTTGGCTATCTTAGGAGGATATCTGTGTGTGCAGGTAACTATTACTGTGCAGAATTATTAGGCAACTTAATAAAAACCAAATATATTCCCATCTCACTTGTTTATTTTCACCAGGTAAACTAATATAAATGCACAAAATTTAGAAATAAACATTTCTGACATGCAAAAACTAAACCCAAAAAATTAGTGACCAATATAGCCCCCTTTCTTTATGATGAAACTCAGCAGCCTTCCATCCATAGATTCTGTCAGTTGCTTGATCTGTTTACGATCAACATTGCGTGCAGCAGCCACCACAGCCTCCCAGACACTGTTCCCAGAGGTGTACTGTTTTCCCTCCCTCTCACATTTTAGGAGGGACCACAGGTTCTCTATGGGGTTCAGATCAGGTGAACAAGGGGGCCATGTCATTATTTTTTCTTCTTTTAGACCTTTACTGGCCAGCCATGCTGTGGAGTAGTTGGATGCATGTGATGGAGCATTGTCCTGCATGAAAATCATGTTTTTCTTGAACGATACCGACTTCTTCCTGTACCACTGCTTGAAGAAGTTGTCTTCCAGAAACTGGCAGTAGGTCCGGTAATTGAGCTTCACTCCATCCTCAACTTGAAAAGGTCCCACAAGTTCATCTTTGATGATACCAGCCCATACCAGTACCCCACCTCCACCTTGCTGGCATCTGAGTGGAGCTCTCTGCCCTTCACTGATCCAGCCTCTGGCCCATCCATCTGGCCCAACGAGTCACTCTCATTTCATCAGTCCATAAAAACTTTGAAAATCAGTCTTAAGATATTTCTTGGCCCAGTCTTGACATTTTATCTTATGTTTCTTGTTCAAATGTGGTCGTTTTTCAGCCTTCCTTACCTTGGCCATGTCCCTGAGTATAGCACACCTTGTGCTTTTTGATACTCCAGTAATGTTGCAGCTCTGAAATATAGCAAAACTGGTGGCAAATGGCATCTTGGTGTCACAAGCTTAGTTGGCGCTGACATTGTTGGATGCTGCTGGGTATGTTTGTCTTTAAGTGCTGCATGGTTGATAGTTTTGAAGGTCCTGGCCTAATGTATTGTGCTCCAGAACTGTATTCACTATGAGGTTTAACTGCTGGTTGAGGGGTTAATGTGTGACTCACCTGAACTCCCCTCCCCCTAGCCTTTAAGTAGCCTCTCCTTCCACCAGGTGGTAGCTCTCCTTCCACCAAAGGGTGCTGCTGATAGAGTTGCACTCTATGCCTGGAAGCCGTGCTGTGCTGACCTGTGTGTTTGTGTTGCTGAAGTCCTTTCCTTTGGAGTTGCTGTATCCCAGTTCTGTGGAGGGAGGAGAGGGGGGAATAGCGCAGGGCTGGTGGAGGAGGTTAGGGAGAGGCTGGAGGCCCGAACCTTCTCGCCATCAGAAATACTTTCGGGATCAGGGCCATTCAGGGTCCCTAGACTATGGTCAGCTTAGTCTTACCTGGTTACCCTGCCCATAATTGCCATTCCCTCATCAGCATTCTCACTACACCGTGACACTTGGCAGCTTCACGCTTGATTTTCCTCAATTCACGGGCAGTTATTTTGTGCCTTTTTTTGCCAAACACACTTCTTGCGACCCTGTTGGCTATGTGCCATGAAAAGCTTGATTGTTCGGTGATCACGCTTCAAATGTTTGGCAATTTCAAGACTGCTGCATCCCTCTGCAAGACATCTCACAATTTTGGGCTTTTCAGAGCCCGTCACATCTCTCTTCTGATCCATTTTGTCTAAAGAAAGGCATTTGCCTAATAATTAAGCACACCTTATATAGGGTGTTGATGTCATTACACCACACCCCTCCTCATTACAGAGACGCACATCACCTGATTTACTTTATTGGTAGTTGGCTCTCAAGCCTATACAGCTTGGAGTAGGACGACATGTATAAAAAGCATCATGTGATCAAAATACTCATTTACCTAATAATTCTGCACACAGTGTAAGTAGTGGCCTAGATATCAGACTAGAAGCTTGTGTGAATGGCGTGCACTCAGTTCTGGGAGTTTTTTGAGGTGCAAGTGAAAGGATTACTAGAACCCGTACTCATAGATCAGGAACATCACTGCACTCTCAGAGTCATATATGATGCAAGGTGAAGAATTTTTATTGGATATGAACAACAAGCGACCACTGACGCCGTTTAGACGTCAGACACTATTAGACACTATTATTAGACACTATTACACTTGTGATACCAAATTCGTAGTTTACATCGTCAAATGCCCTTGCGGCCTTCTTTATGTGGGGGAAACCAAACAGGCTATCAAGGACCGAATTTCCAGCCATAAGTCCACCATTAGATGCAATAAAACCTGGCTTCCTCTCCCCCACCATTTCAATGAGGCTGCACACACGGTGTCACAGTTAAGCTTCCAAGTACTGGAACATGTTCCCCGTCCTCGACGAGGCGGCAATCACATTAAGCTCTTAAAAGAACGTGAATCCTTCTGGATATTTACCTTAGACACCCTATCTCCTAGGGGCTTGAATAGGGAACTGGATTGGTAGTATCTAATGACCATTTTGTCCTTTTAACTTACAGGTGCACTGAGAGTCTTCCCTGCACTCACAAATAAATTTCCCCTAGGCACTACAAGTGGTAAGCATAACCTGACCTATAGCCATGGCAATTTATACCAATACTGTTTTGCCAAACCCCCCCTCCTCCCACTTTCCCTTTTCCCCCCCTCCTTTTCCCCTCTTTCTTTTATCCCCCCTGAGGTTTTGTTGAACAGGTTTGGACTCCTACTAACATCTCTAGATTTCCTTTACAGGTGGGCTCCAAAGTGGGATTGTTTTACATTATTCAATATCGATTGCAAATATGAGTGGATTTTATTATACTGCATTAACTTTACATAGTTGCACTGGATCAATACATCTATTATCCACTTTTTGTCTACTTTCCCCTTGTGCATTAACATTTCCTAGAAGCCCACCTAGTCCACATCCTAGACCACTCAGTACCAGCCTTTGGTGCTTGTCATATAAGCCTATCACTCTCCTCATGCAATCCGCGGTGTTTCACCGCTCAGCCAACACTAGGATACTTCCTAGTTACTGTTGGCATGGAAAACAGCGTCCACGCGCGGCCAACGTCACATCCGGGTCACGTGACGGCAAATGCTTCCGGTCACGTGACACCGCTGGGGGCACGATATAAGGATGCATTGCATCCCTATACACCAGCACACAAGCCACAGCGCAGGAGCGCAGGGCAGCTCTGACCACACAGGCAAGGATTCCTGGAACAGAAAGCCCTCTCACTACATAAGATAAGTGACATTAATTGCCTAGCTATGTTGTTTCAGGTTACCTTTATATGCATTACCCTGTACTTGCCTTACTAACCATACCAACTGAGGCTGGGGTTACACATAAGCCCTCAGTCAGTTTTTGGCTTCAGTTTTGTCATTTTTTTTTTCTAAGTCCAAAAACTGACAGAAAAACGCATTGGGTGTAATAAACACCCTGTGCGTTTTTCTCTGGAGCTCAAAACATTGCCCTGTCCGTTTTTGAGCCAAAAACGCAGTAAACAGCGTTTTTGGCATCAGTTAAAAAACGCATGCGTTTTTATGCGTTTTTTTTAACATGGGGCCCTATGGGAAACGCATGCGCAAACGCATGGCATATATAGGCACTTGCGTTTGCGCCTGCGTTTGCGCGCATGCGTTTTTTGTGAAAAAAATGACTAAGTCCAAAAACGTACAGGAGTGCAGGAGACACAAAAAGCACCCTATAAAAAACGGATTGGTGATGAAAATGACTTCCAAAAACGGATTTCTATGTGTAACCCCAGCCTGAGAGTGCTGGGAACACCGTTGACCTTATGATATTTATCCATTTAATACGCTTACACATCCAAGTCTTATAGCAGAAGGGTAGATATTTTATAATATATTCTCCACAGGTGGATCAGCATAATATTAAAGGGACGGTTCTATTGAGTGCCCCCGGATTCAACAAAGCCTATTGCTACCACAGGTGGGCCACTGATCCTTAGGCAATATAAAAAAAAACCCCATTGGGGGACATTGCCTCAAGACACTGAATCTCACACTATAAGTCATATCTTTCCCTTCTAAGACCACTGTTCCAGGTTGTCACAACACCA
Source organism: Allobates femoralis (assembly GCA_033576535.1). NCBI lineage: Eukaryota > Metazoa > Chordata > Amphibia > Anura > Aromobatidae > Allobates > Allobates femoralis. The sequence continues at coordinate 51,011,646 of JARQOC010000006.1, forward strand.
ATAGCTCCTTCATACAGGAACAGTAGCTATTTTTTCCACCTTCAATACCCTAGACTTCACTACCAGTCAATACATACCATTTCCAGTAAACCCTTTCTCCCTAAATCTGACTCTGAACTGTAACCTGATCTTTCTTTCATCCTGGTATACTAGTGTTGCATGTACTCTAATGTAATAGAATGATCTATTGTTGAAGCCATGCCTCTATATTTTGAACCAACCATGATCAGCGTGGCTCTGATGATGATGTGTATCATATTGTATATATGTATAGTCACTTAAAATCCTTGTTCACTTTTTTACACTTGTGTTCCATTTGTTTTAATTCCAGCGACACTTTGAGAAAGGTCCGATGTTGTGGACCAAAACGGCGTCGGTGGTCGCTTGTTGTTCATATGCAATAAAAATTCTTCACCTTGCATCATATATGACTCTGAGGGTATGTGCACATATGCCGGCGGGTTGGTAGGCGGCGGCTGGGCGGACCCGCCAGGAAGCTCTGCAGCCGTCCACCGGCTTCCTGGCGGGTATGTGCAGCGGGTGACGGGCGGGTGCACAGCAGGTTAGCGGCGGCGGTTATGCAGCAGCTGGAAGCAGCACATGATTCTGCTTGCAGCCGCTGCAGAACCGGCCGGTTTATAGAACATGCACATTCGTTGCTAACCCGCTGGGAACCCAGCGGGTTAGCAACAGATGAGCATGTGTAAACCGCCGGTTTTGTGCACACCGGGTGTCGGTTTACATAGGTTTTAATGTTAATCCAAACGCCGGTTTGGATTAACATAAATTTACATAAAATTTATGTAAACCGACCGGCGGTTTACACAGCTAAACTGACCCTAACCCGGCCAGTGTGCACATACCCTGAGAGTGCAGTGATATTCCTGATCTAGATATCAGACTACACAGTCATCAGTCGCCATATCTTCAGCATGGAAGGACGGACTGTCAGTCTGTTTGCTGTCACAATATGAGTTGCAGTAGTTGCTTCCACTGACAGCTGTTCCCTTCAACATACAGTAATACACAGGCAACAATAAGATTCATCTCCATTTGCAGCTCACACAGCATATTGAAAATTAATTAGATTTTTTGGTTATTTTTATTATTTTGGTGAACTATCAAGTAGACTTTGTCTTCTTGCTGCATCTGAGTAATAAAAAAGGGCTTTAATGTTAGCTTAGTCACAAAGACAGATGGCAAAACAAATTAAAAATGTATGCCCTCATTCATTATTGTATATTCATAACGATCTGACACGGAGCAGATGTTGTGATTAACTGCACTGTTTGTGGGGTGTCTGGTCGGCATCTTAACAGAAAACAATGTGAAATGATAAGGAACAGTACATTACTGATAATCCAGCAACTATTGGACCACGAGAACTGCAGATTAACATATAAATCTGAGTTCTTAAACCGTTAAGATGCTTTAAAATGTGAGCTACATACAGGATCCATCAGTATAGGCCAGTCCTGGCTAGTGAATTGGGCACTACGACACCAATCTTGCTACTATGATAACGCAATACAGAAAAAGTGACAAAGGTTATAAAACAACAAAAGCAATTCCATGGCTGTGACAGGAACAACTTCTCCTGGGAGGTCAGCATAGGAAAACTATAACTGGCACATGAGAAAGCCAGGAGTGAGTTTAAATAATGAAAGGGAGTGGCAGCAAGCTGTATCAGCTGAGATTAGAGCAAAAGCAATCACAGCAGGGTTAAAAAGAAATTCTTAGCTCCTACAAAAGAAACAAAATCCTCTTCACTCATGTTCATCGCTGAGCGGACTCCATGTGATCTGTTAATCGCAGTGACTTTCTGACTCCAGATGCCACAAAGGTCCTAGCTGGATGCCTCACGTATGTGACAGCTCCTTCCCCTGATTATGCCCTGTTTGAATATCCCAGCATGCACCGGGGATTGTCAAGATTCTGGCTCTTCAAATTACTCTTTGTTTCTCATCGCCTTATCCAAGATCGTATCTGCTACCTCCTTCCTGTCCATGTGTTTTGACTTTCCTGCCTATATAAGCTTTGTCCACCTTCCAGACATTTCTTGAGTATTTTGCTTGGATCTCTGGCTCCTCTGTGCATCTCATGTTTGTGCTCTTTCACCAGCTATTCCGGTTCATCTCTTTCCAGCTACTCTGCAGTCAGTTAATACAGCTAATCTCCACCCGCTTCCAATAGACTTCCCTGCATCAAATTGCTCTGTCTAGAGATTGTTTCCGCTTCAGTTTCTTTCAGCCAGCCTGTCCCCCTTTACGTAAGCTCTGTTTGTTGTACAAGGCTCCGCTGCAGCCACTCAGTTAAGTTTATGTTGCTGCAGGACTTTGGACTGTTCAGGACTTTGCATTTGTTCTGAACTGCATCCCTTTCTGGACTTGTTCTCAGAGACTATACTGTTTCCAGGCCTTCCTGGTTATGAACTGCTACTTATATACCATTCTGTTTTTGGCATCTTCCAGTGTGAACTATTATTAGAGACAATTCTGTTTGGCATCACTGTGAATGAACTGTTACCTGCATGATTTATGAAATCTGGTTTTGTTTGCTGTACCTGCATATTTGTACTTGTTTGCCCCCCCCCCCCTTCAAAGGAAATCTGTCAGCAGGTTTTTACTACTACATCTGACAGCAAAAAAAGATAGGCAAAGAAACCCTGAATCCAACAATGTATCACACAGATTACTTGCTGAAGCTGTTCTGACACAATCAAATAATTTAGTTTCAGGAACACAGAACAGGAGAGGTAGCTGGTCCCACTCACAATAGGCTCTCTATAGAGATTGTACATTAACTGAGAGGTGTCAAGCACTGCAGGGGAGTGTTAGCCTGCCTTGAGTGTGACTTTTTAGGCTTAAGGCCCTGTTACACGTAGCGACGCACCAATGATCCCGACAACGATATGACCTGGCAGGGATCGCTGGTGCATCGTTATGTGATCACTGGTGAGATGCCACACAGGCAGACTTACCAGTGAGTAGCCAGCAATGTGGCGACAACCGACGGTCATTGGGATCTGCTTGGTTCTCGGTGAAGCATGGAGCTCGCTGGTCGTTACCCGTGTCACACACAGTGATCAAGCATGCCCAGCGGGAGATCGCCGATCAAAAAATGGTTCAAATCATTCATTAACGATCAGTGATCTCCCAGTGGGGGCCGATCACTGTTAAGCATCACACAGAGCGATACTGCTAGCGAGGTTGCTGCAACGTCACAAAACCTGACGTTGTGGCGATATCGTTAGGGATATCGCTATGCGTAACGGGGCCTTTATAATGTTAACCTCAGGGTGATAAAGCCATTAGTTTACATAAACAATTGCACAGACTCTGTTAAGAGAAGCACATTTGCTTTGTTTTTTTACCTTTGCAGCATGTTGTCCTCGGCTTAAATAGCAACAACCTGCTCACGGATTCCCTTTAAGAAATAGACAGTGACATAAAAATATGTTTATGTAAGTAATAAATAACCTCAGTCTATAGAAGATTAGATGCAAATTCAGGTTATTGCTGTAATCATAAGCTTCAGTAAGAGCAGAAGAACAGCAATCAAATGTCAGACCAATCTCTAACATAAGCTCTTTAGTTTTAATAATGTAACCTTTACTTTTATTCCTCAGTAGATAAATGACCTCTTATTGCAATTACTAGTATTAGAGGTGCATTATCTGGAGAGCATAACCTCTGGATAAAGTACACGGACTGAAATTAAATGTCATATTCTTATGTAACAATTTGGTGCCCTTATTTTAAAGTCAGGTTCACACAGGGTAATTTAGTGTCATTTTAGCTGCAATTTAGTTTTTTTTTATCAAAAGCCATGAAGGGATCCCGAAGACAGGAAATGTAGGATTTTCCTCCATTTTACAATCCAATTCCATTTTTTGGCTTTAAAAAAAAACTAAACCAGATCAAAACTTACATCGAAACTGCACTGTGTGATAAGGGGTACACTAGGGATCTAAGTCCAAATGCTTCCAGAATTGCTTAATATTCTGTGTTCTCCTGGAAAGTTCGAAATGCGTAGGGTAAGCCACACTGCTGCCTACACTTCTGTCTGTTCAGGATAGGTTTTCAATAAATTAAAATAAAAAGACATTTTAGAATTTTTAAGCAATTCTAGAAAGTGTTATTACTTTGATATCGGAGTTATTGATAGCCTGCAGGCTGGCGGGGATTTTTCTTTTCCAAAGATATGCTCAGAAGAAGTGGATGAGATAATCTCTCGTTTACACATTGCCAACTCCTGCATTGAGAGACTCAAGGATTGCTTACTCTAGATGTATCAAAAAATCATCTGCTACCATTTGTGGGGAATGCTCAGTGTATACGACATTAAACATTCTTATTGTTTGCAAGGCTTGTGTTTTGATTGGTTAGGCTTGTAAAAACTTCCATAGGTGACCAGGGCAAGGCGTACTGTCCGGATCCATCGCGGAATAGGAACCAACGCAGACCTGAATATTCTGATAAATAAAAGAGGTACAGTGAAAACTATTGACATCTAAATCAAGCTGGCCTTTTAACCAAATATTGTGAGCTAAACATGAAAAACCTAGCTGCCGCATAAGTGAATTAGGCTGGCTTCACATTAGCGTTTGTGTCTGCATGCTGATGGCATGCAGACACAAACGCTGTCAGAAGCAGGGACACTTTGATGTGTCCGCAGCGGATAATGTCCGCCTGCGGACACATCACTAGGGAGCCCGGCAGCCAATCGGCGCTGTCCGGGGGCGGGCCGGGGGCGGAGATCAGCGCCGGAGATCTCCGCCCCCCCCGGCCGCCGGTAAGCTCCGGGACATGTCGGCGGGGAGAACAGCTGATCTGAGAGCTGTTTGAATCTTCCCGCGCCGACACTGAGAGGAGATGTCGGCGCGGGAAGATTCAAACAGCTCTCAGATCAGCTGTTCTCCCCGCCGACATCGCTAGGAGATTACAGGCGGCGGGGAGAAGGAGGACAGCAGAGCCTCAGCTGATCTCCCGGTGGCCGTCGGTGAGCTCCTGTGACATCACCGGCGGCCACCGGGAGATTTTTCAATGGGTCCGCAGCGTTCTCCTGCGGTGTCATGCAGAGGACACTGCGGACCCATTGAAGACAATGCATTTTTTGTACGCTTGGGGACGCTTGCTGATTGTCCAAGGTCCCCAAACGCACAAAAAAACCCAACTGGCTGCGTCCCGGGTGCGGATGCTGGACACCGGAAGCAGCAGATATCGTCCGCATCCGCACCCGAACGCAGCAAACGCAGGCACCATGCGTTCCTATGTTAAACATAGGAACGCAGTGCGCATGCGTTTGACTGCGTATGGGAACGCAGCAATACGCTGCCTTCCCATACGCAAATGTGAAGCCAGCCTTAATGAGCCTGTTTTTTGATGAAAGCGCATTTAACGCCATAACTGAACCTCTGTCTGAAGACTGGACCATTATGCGTTTATTACGCATCTCTGAACCCCATAAGGGTCCCATAAAGCTACAAGAACGGAAAAACTTTGCAAGCGGAAATACTAAAACCAGTGTAACCCAGGAACCACCAAGAAGGCCACGGGGTAGCAACCCAATGAGATCCAATGAGCAATGCTAGATGGTCTGAATCTGTGTTATCTATGAAAAAACGTAACTCTGATGAACAGATAAAAACATCCTGGATCCAGCAGAGACCATTAAACTGTTTTAAAAATGTAACCAAATCCGCAGGTCCTCTCTTATGTCACTAGTAACCCTAATGTGGGCGTAAGGAGAAGAGAGACCTTTTGTACAATCATACAAACGCCTGCAAAACGCCCGGCCCATCGGCATAATCCGAAGCGCGAAGTTTAAACTCCCAAGTAGGGACTGAAGCTGTTTCAGCGTCACTTTATCTAACTCCAAAGTAGCAGAGATTTTGAGCCAAATCTCATTCCTCTTCTCCCAAGGTAGGCGCAGCTCCATCCAAGTGGAATCGATTTCAATGCCTAAAAATTCGAGCCTACAGCAAGGCAATATCGTTTTGTCCAAAGCCAAAGGGATACCAAAAGCCTTGGACAACTTACAAAAACCCGACAAAACTAAATGACAATCGTCCTGACCAGGAGGTCCCAAAAACAAAAAATCATCGAGGTAGTGAAGGACACTACCTCTGGGCACTGTATGTAATGTAGCCCACTCTAGAAAACAAGAAAAAGCTTCAAAATAGTAGCAAGACAGGGAGAACCCCATCGGAAGGCAATGATCAAAGAAAAATGAACCATTAAAATAAAAATCTAAAGAGTTAAATCCAAAAGGGGAAACAGGGAGACGGCGAAAAGCAGAATTAATGTCTGCCTTAGCCAACAATGCATCCACCCCATAATTTTGCAAATGAGAAACCGCAACATCAAAAGACATGTAATGGACCGTGCACAGTTCACTAGAAACTTCGTCATTAAGAGAATTCCCGAATGGGTAGGACAGATGGTGAATAACCCTGAAGGAACCTAGTTCCTTTTTTGGAACCACTCCTAAGGGTGATACCCTAAAGTTCCTGAATGGCGGATGCGTAAAAGGTCCCGCAATGCGCCCTAGCATCAATTCCTTGGATATATAAGCTGTCACAGAATCAGCATGAATATTTTTAGAGCCCAAATTCTTCGATATAACACAACATTCACCCTTAAAATTCGGGATATAAAAACCGAGGGAAAACCCTTTAGTGATTAATAGAGCTTTCACCTGATCGGCGTATACCTCTAGCAGCGTCCAGTTTCACTGGAGTCAGACCCTCTTTGCTCTGGCTCCCTAGAGCCTGTAACTCCAGCTGAAGAACCATGCTCCTTGTAGCATTTGGAGGCAAGGTACCCTCTGCTGCAAAAAGAACACTTGTGCAAAAAACGGCACGCATTTAGGCCATTTACAAGAGAAGTCATTGTATGCAAAACAAAAACCCCGCTTGGAGGGCTGAGAGGTAGTCTGTTATGAACCGATGACTCAAGAGTAACATTCAAATTCCATAGAGGTCATTGGTAACTGTATTGACCGCAATCCCTGACTACTTACCGCAACTAAAAGTAGCCGTGTGATGTAACTAACCAGACCTAGACACCTCTGCACAGCCGGAGAACTAACTGCTCCTAAAGATAGATGTAGTAAAAGCTATCTTGCCTCAGAGCAGAACCCCAAAAGAATAGCAAGCCCCCCACAGATATTAACTGGGAAACAAGAGAAGTAAAACAAATATAGGCAGAGCATAAGGTTTAGCAAAAGAGGCCACACTAGCTATATAGGAAAGACAGGATAGAATACTATTGCGGTCAGTATAAAACACTATCAAAAACCACCAACAGCATATAGAACAAATATTACCCTGAGTCACTAAGTCTCGGTGACAGCTATATCTGCAGACATCTACAAACCAAATGCCAGCAGAACTGGAAATAACAGATAATAGTGAATGGTAAAATTCTTAGGAAGAAAACTTCCTATCTGAGAGCAGATAAACAAATATACAAACTAGATAGCAAACCCACAGCTCATAATAAGACAAAACATAAGCAGAACCTTAAGCACACAAAAGTGTGCCACAAAATATCAGAAAACCATTCACTTATCTTGCAAAGATCTCCACAGAGCAGAATAAATCAGAGAGATGTGAACTCCTCCAGGAACAAAAGACAACTGGCAAGGAATGATCCACTTCTAACCATTATGTGCTCGAAGAGCCAGATTGCTAATCCCCATCACCTGTGAAGCCCACACAGTCAGCTGCATCACCAGCAACAACCACTGGAGGGTGCTCCAATGAATTTACAACAGTATCTGACCTCAAGGTTGCCGAACGCTGGGGCAACATCAGACTAACCCACAGACCAACGTCCTTGGAACCCCAATGCACGTTGGAATATACAGACAGTTTTTGGCGGAAAGCTTCATCATATAATAACCAAGCAGTTCTGCCAAAATTCCTGTAACCTTCAAGAATTATAACTAAATGTTGAAAAACATAAATTGCAAACGCTTGCAACCACAACTGAAATGATTTATATGACCGTTTTTTATCCCCGTCTCTGTCGTTCTTGTCATCTTTTTTATCAGCTGAAATCCCTCCAGGTCACACAGAGGGTAGCAAGCTGAATAAGTCAACATATTCATGCTGCCAGATCTTATTCTTTACTGCAGCTGGTAAATGGAACCCCAAAAGAGAAATATTACAAGTCATAGTCTCCTTTAACAGCGATTCAGCAACCCCCAATGATTTATTAGCTATTGGAAGCTGAGGGGTTAATGTGTGCCCCGCAGATATAACTTCACGGATATAACTCTGAATTGACAGGGGATATACCTCAATAGGGGCTTAAACACCCAAACCACATTAGGTATATTTCTAGCCAGCCTGTCTCATTAACCACAGAAACCTGCCGACTAATGCCAGAAAATACTCCTGTGACAGTGCTGCCTCAAAAGATGAAGGAGGTGCTGAAGCCCATACCTGGGCCGCTTGTGTCACGCTACAGGCAAGAGGGGTTTAAACTGCTGGATCAATGATAGCAGCAGTTCCTATACTCATAGCCCCCGACCCCAGCCCATGTGAACCCACAAGCGCTTCGCAGCTACTCCGGGAATTAGCTAAAAAGCCTGCTATGACCGCTTCCTTTGCAGTGTTACCAGAAACACCGGGCTGCTGCTGTGCAGTAATCAGTTGATGGGAGTTGGGAGCAGGCCTGTTCTTTTTTCCACGAGCCTTCTGATGCTTTCCTCCCCGCGGCGCTGCAGGGCGGGCTCTTACTCCGGCTGCTGCGACTTCTGGAATCTTCTTCACATGGGACCCATGGCGATGCCGGGCTGGAGACTGCTGCAGTGAGTACTGCTGGCTCACCGTCCTCTTCCTACAGTTGGATCCCTTCGTTAACGGGGATAAACCCTGAGCCAGCTGACTGGCGACACCGCCTGCATCTTCCGCAATAACACCGCTTATTAAGGCCGCCGCCTCTGTGGAGACCACAGGGGGACTCTGAATTAGTTAGTGTAGGAGCAGAAGGGCCTGGTAGGTCAGAGACTGACATAACAGTAGGGGCCAGGCAAGTCTTCAGCCATTCTAGGCCACCCTCTGATGCCACCTTCTGGCGAAATGCAGCAAGAAGCTCATCCATAGGGACGTCTTCTCAGGAATCTCCTCAGCTGAGTGATGCTCTGTCAGTCAACTGAGCTTTATATACAGTGCCTTTGAGCAGGGAAAGTGATGACAGCCAAACACAGCTGTCACTGATAACGCAGAAGTCCAGGCGGCCACTCACAGCTCGCCTGGACTCTGAAACTAATCTCTTAATTAAGCTCATACCCAAGGCAGCTTCAACTCTGAGGATACCCAGGGGCGGACCGGGCCGGGTTTCTGGGGGGCAATTGCCCTCCAGGCTGCCGGTTTAGTGACAGTTCAGGGCCGTCCGATACTGCCGGCAGCCACCCTGAACAGTGAAATGATGTGAGAGCGGCCGGCTGTCAGCGCGGTGCAGCCGCAGTGGGACCGCTCTGGGCTTCAAATCGCAGCAAGGGCTGCGTCGTCATGGCAACCGGCGGGACGCCGGGCGCGGGCGGGAGTGAGTCAATGACTCACTGACTTGAGTCAGTGCTAGCGGGGCGGGCGGCCGTGACGTCTGTCGGCTCGGCGCGGCCGCAGCCGCCGCACTCACCTCTGAGCAGAGCAGAGCTCTCAGCTCTCTGCAGGCAGCGCCACCGCGGGACCGGTCCAGGCTTCCGGGCAGCAGCGGGTGCGTTGTCATGGCACCCGGCCGGCCTGCGGGACGCCGGGATTGGATGGCCACTGCGCCAGGCAGCCCAGCAAAGACAGGGAGGGAGGGTGGGTTCAGAGCGGTGTGTAGTGTGCGTGCTACATCAGCACGCACTCAGTGAACCTTGTGTGAACCCACCCACCCGGTCCCTCAGAGCGGAGCGCAGACAGACAGTGACAGCCGCCATACTGTTTGAAATTGTGATTTGTGACACTGTCTGGCTGCTCTGCTGATTGCTCTGCTGCCGGTGAGACTGCAGTCTGGTGGCCCCACAGGATTGACTGAGGAGGACTGTCTGGAGGAAGCCAGCCAGGCCAGTCTGAGTCCCCCACTACCTCCCAGCGTGGTGCTGCTGCTGCAAAGACAGCAAGTAGTGCACTACTGCTGCCTGCCTCGCCTGAGTCGTGCCCGTGTAAATGTAAGTGCACTCACTGCTTGTGTGTGACTCTTAGTTTGGTGTCCTGCTGCTGCTAGTGCTATGTGGGTTCACACTGGCGTTCCCCTCCGCAGCGTTCTGCGGAGGGGAACCGCCGTGTGTGCGCTTGACTGCGCATGATCGTGCGCTCCCATTCACTCCCATATGTGATTTGTATGCAGGCGGACACCTGTGCACAAATCACACACTCTCCTCTGCACCAGGAATGCAACATGTCGAGTCCCTGGTGCGGAGGAGAGTGTGTGATTTGTGCGCAGGCGTCCACCTGCATACAAATCACATATGGGAGTGAATGGGAGCGCACGATCATGCGCAGTCAAGCGCAGTCAATCTTCACCTGCGCCGCTCTCGGAGCCGGTTCTCTGTTCCTGGACTGGGTACCTCCGGCCTGTGGTCGTACCGGTCCGAATTCGGGTGCATCTCAACACCCTAGGATCCCCTCTCTTCCCCAACGGCTTCTCTGCCATCCGACTCCTCGCTCCCCACAGGAGCTCACCCCAGCTTCTTTCTGACTTACTCTCTTCCCGCTCTTCTACTACCCACCTAATCTCCTCCCACCGGGACCTGTTCCCAAGCAATGGGTTAACACAATGGTCCCCTGGTCTAAGGTGTGTGGATAGGTGTAATGAGGGTCCCTTATGTGACATCCCATCTCCCCTGGCCACAGGGATACCACACACTCACTTGTTAGTGCAGTACCCCTATGTGGCTTCTCAACCAGTGGGGCGCCACAATGGCTTTATAAACGTGAAGTTTTAAGAACCTTATCTCCTGTAGTCCCTGGAGATAACTCTTCTTGTATTGGATTTCCTCACCGCCATAACCAGGGCGGCTCCGTGCACCGATCACCAGCCAAGGGACACAATGGGGTGAGCTGAATATTTCTCTCTTTATATATCTAAATGATAGTAATCTCTGTAGTTTACTGTGGAATATGTTGATTTAGGTTTCTATAAATTGGTATGTGGTATGTGGTATGTGGTAAAGATTTTTTGTTTTTAAAACCAGTTATTTTTATTTATTTAAAAAAAACAAAAAAAACAAAAACAAAACATAACATCCACAATAGCAATCAAGACAGTTTGTGAAACTTAGAGAAATATAAAACCCCTCTCTCCCCCTCCCCCCCTCCCAGTACACCTCCACGACATCCCATACAGGTAGGTGCTCCGACTCACTTAATTAGGTTCCACCTTTAAGCGCGTGCCAGCCAGGCCGCCCAAATTTGTTCGAACGTTTGTTCTTTATTCCTCCTTTTATATACTAGTTCCTCCAGCCTTATAATTTGTTGTGCCTTACGGATAAATTCTTGCCTGGTTGGAGGTTCCTGATTAATCCATTTACTGGCTATAAATGTCCGTGCTACATACAATAGCCTGGCTATGGCGATCCTACTAGCTTCAGACGCTGAAATCTCCGACACATCCCCCAACACACACACTATTGGATTCCTTTGAATCCTACAGTCGTACACTCCCTCTATTCTGGTAATGACTATTGTCCAGTAAGCCGACAGGCGGGGCATGACCACAGCATATGTAGTAGATCAGCCCCCTCCGATCCGCACCTGGGACAACACGAATCCCGCCTCAGGCCCACTCTGAACATCACCACCGGAGTCCTATAGGTCCTATGAATTATATACAGTTGTGATAGTCTTGCTTGTTCACTTAGGGACAGTCGGGGCACTGTTTCAAGTATGGTTTCCCACTGGTCCTCCGTCAGTTCACCCACGTCCCCCTCCCATTTGCTTTTAGCCATTGGTCGGTACCCTTCCAAAAATGCATGTAGCAAATCATTATAGATCCCTGAAATCACTCCTTTTGAGTTCCCCGACATATGTAATCTAGTGTGATGTCTTTATTAATAGTCATATCCACGCTCTGTCGTTGTGCCCGCCATGCGTGCTGAATCCCAAAATACTGGAACTCCCAAGTGCCCGGTATATCGCAAGCCTCCCTTAGTTCAGAAAAGGGTCGCACCCTCCCCTCCTTCATCAGCTGTCCCACATACTGTACCCCTTTCTTCTGCCAAGGCACCATCGACCCCATTTTGCGGAATTCCTCCAGATGCACATTATCTCAGATTGGTGAGTAATTTGTTAACCCCTGTACTCCTCGAATCTTCTTTTTAGCTGTCCAGCTCCTCTGAATAAGACAAGCTGTTGGAAATTGTAATCTTAATTTATCAAACGTGCCATCCTCCAGCCCCTGGACCAATGGATCCCTACCCGAGAAGTGTGATAAAAGCCTGCAGCTGGATCCTGTAGTAGTATTGTCCCTCCACCCCCTCATATGCTGGCCCTGCCCTGCTAAAAAGTATATCCAAGCATTTGGAACCGCCAATCCCCCTTCTTCCTTCCCCCTCTGGAAAGTTTCCAATTTGATCCTAGCAGATCTCTTGCCCCATATCAGAGATCTGAAGATGGTGCTAACTCCATTAAATTTCTTTTTAGCTATCCAAATAGGTGAGTTGTGCAGGACATACATCAATTGAGGCATAAGCACCATCTTAATCAAATTGATCCTTCCAGTCACCGATAAAGGCAACTTACACCAAGCGTTCATTTTCTGTTTAAATTTGTCCAACAGAGGAGCAATATACACATCCCAGTACCCTGCCAAGGGAGAGCCACCCACACCCCCAAGTATTTGAACTGGGTCACCAGCTGAAGTTGCCTCCCCTGAGCAGCAATCTCATCCTCTCCCATTTCCCTGTCCACCGCCATAATACAGGATTTATGCCAATTTGTCTTTAGACCGGAGATATTACCAAACTGTTGAATTATATCCATGACACTCCCCAGTGCGTCTCCGGCATTATCCAAAAATAGATGTGGTAAAGATTAATTGAGCATGGGTCCAATGAATTAGAAAAAGACACAATACTCGTTAACATTATATGTTTGCATTGGCTTCTTTATTACTTAGCTTATAGTAGTGTCTCTTCTTGCCCAAGGTCAGATCAAGGGGGCGAGAATGCATAGACTCTTGAAAATTGTAGTTAAACCTACAAACATACATAACATAATGCCATTCTTTGCACTGCTGATAAGGAAGATCACGCGATCTTCTGTCCATCCGGCTTGAAAGCACAAGAGACATCTCCACTTACCACCACTAATTGACTAACGAGAATACAGAAAGAGATTGAAAGCTTCACATACTCAAAAAACATGAAAAATGATGTAAAGCGCCGCATGAGACAAGATTGTTGTTGTAGGCAGCAACTAATTATCACTTTGAGAAATAAATCAATATTTAGCTGCAAAGTGAAATCTCAGGCCAGTGAGACAAACAGCGGCAGACTTTATTGGATTATTGATCCCTGGGTACATGTTTGCTTAGGATTTGAGATGTAGATGGAAGCCCCTTTCCAATTAATTCTGAAGCTTTTTGAGTTTACTTAAAGATCTACCCGTAGCATGAAAAGCTGATACATGCAGAGATAGAGTTCATGTGTCAAGGATAGATGACCCTGATCGTTTGCTGCTTTTTGCTAAGAACAATCTGTATTTACAAAGCTAAAGTTCTATGATTTACAATTAGGACATACAATAAAATTTTTTATTATGGTGACATGTTAAGGTAAAACAAACTATGATAATGACAAAAGTGTTCTGGAGGGATACCTTATTGACTAACCTGAATTAATTACATAGGCAACAAGCAAAGCAAAATATAGGGAACATCAGAATGTCAATGGATAGGCAAGTTCTAACGAGGAGGCTTTCAGCTCAGTACTGATGAGTGATATCGTAATGGATAATCCTTGTCTCATCATTGATCAGGTGTCTGTCACTAGTCCAGATCCTGAGTCCCGTTGCCAACAGCTGATTTTCCGGAGTATGACGTGCTCATCTTCCTTGTAGCTAACAGAGCATTTGGACAGAGGTAATCCTAATGAAGTACCTCCTTATATTTACTTATGACACTGTCATGATGACCATTGAATAACGGGGAACCAGGGTGCCTGATCTGTCCTTTAAGGGGAGCCAACCACCAGGATTTAACCACCTGTAAATCAGTACAGCAGGTGATTGTGAGCAGCAAGACATCACTATTTTGGTTTTTCTTTTATTCCTCCCCTGTGGCCTTGGCAATCTGCTGTAAGACGAACACCCTCCCCCTGGATGAGTCTGGATGATGTCAAGGGTTCAGCTTACAGCAGACTTCCAAGCCCACAGGGGAGGAATAAAAAAAATTAGTGATGTTATGCTGCACACGTCAATCACCTGCTGCACTGATTTACAGGTAGTTAAATCCTGGTGGTTTATCCCCTTTAAAGCGTAACTGCCGTTTAAATTTTTATTTAATAATAATGTAGAGCTAGAGATTTTAATAAACTTCCAAATACACTTTATAAGTGAAATCTGGTGGAAAGCTATTCATGAGTCTTCCACAAGATGTCCCCACTAGACTGTGTCAGATGCAGCCATACATTCATTCTCAGTCAGATCTGTCTTCACACTGAATATGGCCACATTACCATATAAGTGTGGGGGCGGGCCTACAGAGCGTGCGCGCTCCTCACTGCAGCTGAAGAGGTGACAATGTATCACATTACCTCAGGTTACAGCACAGTGCTGAGCAATGTCAGAATGTCAGGATCAGTGCAAACTGCTCTGCTCCTACCTTGGCACAAGCTTCTCTGATCTATCATCTGGCTCCTTCTCTGCTGACTCCCAACACAGCTCAGGATCTCTCTTGCCCTTTCTCTGCTGTCACATTACACTGCTCCCTATGTGCTGCTGGCAACCCCCACACAGCTGTAAAATGCAGTTTTTAAAAGCGCATAAAAAAAGTTGACAAAACAAGTCATATGGCACAAGAAAAGCATTACCTTAGCTTATATGTGACCCATCATTAACAACCAGTGCAGTATTTTTTTTTTCAATAAAATGACGTTTATACTTTAAGTTTGGGAGCCCTCTGCTATCTCTGTCTCAAGAGAACTCCAAATGGTGGAGAGACTTGAGTCTTCTCCTTCCCTGGCCTTGCTCCTGACCAGTCCTGATTTTCACTCACCCCCCTCTCCCCGGGACCGGGGAGTAATGAAATCCATTGACAAAGACAGACAAGGGGAAACCAAAACTCAGTCAAAAAGCACACACAAAGGTAAAGACAATAAGGCTACGTTCGCATGCAGTGCTTTTGTCCGCGTATTCGGCAGTGGCATTTTAGTTCGCGTGCAAAAAATCGCTACTGCATGCCGACATCGGGCTTTTCCCCGCACCCTTTCTCCGAGGCCATGATAACATGTAGCCTATGGAGTAAGCGAGCTGAAAAAAAAGCATGTCAACTCTTTTTGCATGGGTGCTTTTGCAGTGAAAGCACCCGCGCAAAAATATGCATCAAGGCGTCGTGTCTGCACGCCTTCCAGCAAAAGCCATAGCTTTTGCTGGAAGGAGTATTCAGCTTTCTTTAGCACTGCTTTTATGTGGTCGCTCAAATGGGCCACGTAGAAGCAGGAATACGCCTGCATTATGCTACTTGTGAACGTAGCCTAAGAGTAGAAGGAGAAAAAACAAGAGCAGGAAGGCAGTTCCAGAACAATAGAGGAGCACTTCCACACTAACACAATGAAAATAGCACAACTTTCTCCAGAGGGTCTGGGACACCACACCTCACAGACCAACATAGGATAAACTATAGCTGATATAGCTTTAAGGATTCCACCAGCATAAATAGAAGGGAAGCAGCTGTGATAGGCCTCCCCCCAACAAATGATAAAATGAGCAAGGAGACCAGCAGAGATTAACTCCTGCTTGCCTGCCTATGAATGAGCACACAGCAGGTTGACACTGGCACTGAGTCTGCCTGTGTTGATCCTAGCCACCAGATAAACTATCGGGCAGATCTGAACAGATTCCGCCGCCATGACCGTCAGTAAAATTTGTGCAAAACTCTGTGTAAGGCTGGGGTCACATTTGGAAGGCACAATCCGGTAACTGCATCCATTACCGGATCCGGTATTACCGTGTGCAGTCACATTTGGCACCACATTGCAGATCTGGATCCAGTAATGGATCCAGATCTGCAATGACAAAACATTGTGGCACCAATAACCGGATCTGGTACTGCACTTGCTTTTTACTGTGTTTTTTTTACAACAAAGTATTTTTACACGTTTGTTTGACTGTTTTTTTGTGATTCAGTCTTTTGGTGGTGTGAACACTGTCCTACAGACGTGTTCACTGTGTGCATGGTTCATTAGTTTTTGTCTAAATTATTTCTTGTTT
>JARQOC010000006.1:51028171-51181400 GCA_033576535.1 Allobates femoralis
CCAGTGCTTTCTCTCAAACCATTTTCTAGTGCTTTTTGAAGTGTGTTTTGGGTCATTGTCCTGCTGGAAGACCCATGACCTCTAAGGGAGACCCAGCTTTCTCACACTGGGCCCTACATTATGCTGCAAAATTTGTTGGTAGTCTTCAGACTTCATAATGCCATGCACACGGTCAAGCAGTCCAGTGCCAGAGGCAGCAAAGCAACCCCAAAACATCAGGGAACCTCCGCCATGTTTGACTGGGACCGTGTTCTTTTCTTTGAATGCCCTTTTTTTCTCCTGTAAACTCTATGTTGATGCCTTTGCCCAAAAAGCTCTAATTTTGTCTCATCTGACCAGAGAACATTCTTCCAAAACGTTGTAGGCTTTCTCAGGTAAGTTTTGGCAAACTCCAGCCTGGCTTTTTTATGTCTCGGGGTAAGAAGTGGGGTCTTCCTGGGTCTCCTACCATACAGTCCCATTTCATTCAGACGCAGACGGATAGTACGGGTTGACACTGTTGTACCCTCGGACTGCAGGGCAGCTTGAACTTGTTTCCATGTTAGTCGAGGTTCTTTATCCACCATCCGCACAATCTTGCACTGAAATCTCTCGTCAATTTTTCTTTTCCGTCCACATCTAAGGAGGTTGGCCACAGTGCCATGGGCTTTAAACTTCTTGATGACACTGCACACGGTAGACACAGGAACATTCAGGTTTTTGGAGATGGACTTGTAGCCTTGAGATTGCTCATGCTTCCTCACAATTTGGTTTCTCAAGTCCTCAGACAGTTCTTTGGTCTTCTTTGTTTCCTCCATGCTCAATGTGGTATACACAAGGACACAGGACAGAGGTTGAGTCAACTTTAATCCATGTCAACTGGCTGCAAGTGTGATTTAGTTATTGCCAACACCTGTTAGGTGCCACAGGTAAGTTACAGGTGCTGTTAATTACACTAATTAGAGAAGCATCACATGATTTTTCTAACAATACCAATACTTTTGCCCACCCCCTTTTTTTATGTTTGCTGTGGAATTACATCCAATTTGGCTTTAGGACAATTCTTTTTGTGTTTTTTCATTGAAGACAAATTAAATGAAGATAATAATACCAAAGAATTTGTGATTGCAATCATTTTCAGGAAGAAACTGAGTATTATCTGACAGAATCTCAGGGGTGTCAATACTTTTGGCCACAACTGTATATCTTATAGTGTGTAGTGTGCAGCGGATTACACGTATACAAATGTGCACCAAGGCCACAGCACTGGGCGAAGCCACTGTGATCTTGACAACTAGCTGAGCTGCTGGGTACCCAAGCCCCTTGTGCTCCATAATAGTCTTGTCCAGATTAAAGTATTTCCTGGGGAATAAACTCTATACCCGGGGGGGGTGTTAAACAGACTATACCCCTCCAGGCTATAATGTTAGTAGTTCACTGGTTTTCTCACCATGTCTCTAATTTATTGAAAAGTGTGCAGATCATTTTTTATCATACTCAGACACACAGCTTCTTCCTCTTGTTGGAAAATACAGTGGGGAAAAAAGTATTTACCGTAGTCAGCCACCAATTGTGCAAGTTCTCCCATTTAAAAAGATGAGGTCGGCCTGTAATTGACATCATAGGTGACCTCAATTATGAGACAAAATGAGAAAACAAATCCTGAAAATCACATTGTCTGGTTTGGAAAGAATTTTTTTCAAATTTTGGTGGAAAATAAGTATTTGGTCAATAACAAAAGTTCATCTCAATACTTTGTTATATATCCTTTGTTGGCAATGACAGAGGTGAAACGTTTTCTGTAAGTCTTCACAAGGTTGGCACACACTGGTGCTGGTATTTTTGCTCATTCTTCCATGCAGATCTCTTCTGGAGCAATAATGTTTTGGAGCTGATGCTGGGCCACACAGAGTTTCAACTCCCTCCAAAGGGTTTCAATAGTGTTTAGATCTGGAGACTGGCTAGGCCACTTCTGGATCTTGAAATGCTTCTTACGAAGCCGCTCCTTCGCTGTCCTGGCGGTGTGCTTGGGATCATTGTCAGGCTGAAAGACCCAGCCATATTTAATCTTCCAAGCCCTTGCTGATGGAAGGAGATTTACCCTCAAAATCTCACGATACATGACCCCATTCAGTCTTTCATGTACACGGATCAGTTATCCTGGTGTCTTGGCAGAAAAACAGCCCCAAAGCATGATGTTGCCACCCCCATGCTTCACAGTAGGTATGGTGTTCTTAAAATGCAACACAGCATTCTTTCTCTTTCTACCAAACAGTTCTACTTCGGTTTCATCTGACCATATGACATTCTCCCAAATGCTCTCTAGCAAACTTCAGAAGGGCCCAGACATGTAATGGCTTAAGCAGGGAATATATCTGGCACTGCAGGATCTGAGTCTCTGGCGGAGTAGTGTGTTACTGATAGTAGCCTGTGTAATATTGATCCCAGCTCTCTGCAGGTCATTCACTAGGTCCCACTTGTGTTTCTGGGATTTTTCCTCACCGTTCTTGAGATCATTTTGACCCCATGGTGTGAGATCTTGCATAGAGCCCCAGATCGAGGGAGATTATCAGTGGTCTTGAATGTCTTCCACTTTATAACTATTGCTCCCACAGTTGCTTTCTTCACAACAAGCTGCTTGCCTACTGCAGATTCAGTCTTCCCAGCCTGGTGCAGGGCTACAATTTTGTTTATGGTGTCCTTCAACAGCTTTTTGGTCTTGACCATGGTGGAGTTTGGAGTGTGACTGTTTGAGGTTGCGGTTGTATCTTTTATACTGATACCAGTACTACAAGTAATGAGTGGAGGACAGAGGAGCCTCTTAAAGAAGATGTTACAGGTCTGTGAGAGCCAGAAATCTTGCTTGTTTGTAGGTGATCAAATACTTATTTTTCATCAAAATTTGAAAAAAATTCTTTCCAAATCAGACAATGTGATTTTCAGGATTTTTTTTCTCATTTTATCTCTCATAGTTGAGGTCACCTATGATGTCAATGACAGGCTGACTTAATCTTTTTAAGTGGGAGAACTTGCACAATTGGTGGCTGACTAAATACTTTTTCCCCCACTTTTTGCATTCTCTTCACCGGTCTTCCCTCTCTTCATAGGCCTCTGGTTTTGTGCTGTGGAGGGACCTCATTTAGGGATGAGCGAGTACTGAAATATTCGTACTCGCTATACGCGTAACGAATAGGTCCTGATACTCGGGTACTTGTTACAAGTAGTGAGTCCAATGTAAGTCAATGGGCAAAGCGAGTACTTTTGCAGTGTATCAATATATACACTACGAAAGTGAAATAAAAGTTAATAAAAGTTATTAAAAATAAAAATATAACATACTCACCTATCCAACACCTGCACTGGGACCCAAAAAAACACATCTGTTTTAATTCTAGGACCTTGCAATGTGATGGCCAATCAGATGGCCGGTAGCGATCAAGTGGTGTGTGACGTCACACACTACCTGATCGTACCGGCCATCTAATTGGCCAGATTGCAAGGTCCTAGAACTACATCAATGTTCTAACACATGGCCAATCAGTGGCCGGTAGCGATCAGGTAGTGTGTGACGTCACACACCACCTCATTGCTACCGGCCATCTAATTGCCAGATTGCAAGTCCTAGAACCACATCAATGTTCTAACACATGGCCAATCAGGTGGCCGGTAGCGATCAGGTAGTGTGTGACGTCACACACCACCTGATTGGCCAGATTGCAAGGTCCTAGAATTACAACAGATGTGTTCTTTTCGGGGCCCGGTGCAGGCGTTGGGTGGGTATGTTATATTTTTATTTTTAACAACTTTTATTAACTTTTATTTCACTTTCTCAGTGTATATAGATACACTACGAAAGAGAAAGGACTACTAGCTACTCCTAACGAATAATCACAAGAGACTCTCGGAGTAGCGAGCAGCCCGAATACCGTTACAATTCGGCGAGTACCTAATAGTAAGGAGTATACTCGCTCATTCCTAACCTGATTCTCTATGCTATGGCCGCTAGACCAATTTTTGTAATATTTGGCACACACCAGGGTCACTACAGCATTTACTTTTTTTCTCTGAGGGCAATGCTCCAAATGGCACCGGGGTCTAGTCACACCTACAAGATGCAGAATGACATTGAGATTCTCTTGCACTAGGCATTACTACCAAAACTGATAAATGATAAATAGTGAACCATACTGCAGCGCACATATAACACCATATCATTGTTTTATGCTAAACCCCCACAGAGAATTCTTTCACACAGTATGATTCCCCCACAGTACATTCCCCCCATACTTGTAGTATCGGGGTCAGTAAAAAGTGGGTGTGACCATCTTAGGTGGTGGGCATGGCCCAGTGATTCCTTTTTGCAGAAGGAATAAACATTCATTTTTAAGTCCACGTGGTCATGGAGTTGTTTATAATAGAAGTGGGGGGGGGGTCTCACGTAAGACCTTCAGGTGGGGGAGGTGCATGGGGGGCATTAAAGCACACCAGTGGGCATGATCAGCTTAGTTGTGAAGCATGGCTATGCTTCCTTTCGCACACTTTAATTTATTATGCAAGGGAGGGCTTCACACCCCCATGCCCCACCCCCTCCGGTCTTACCCCCAGACCCCGCCTTCTATTCTAAACAACCCCATGACCACATAGACTTAAAAATTAATGTTTATTTCGTCATGAAATCCCAAGCCATGCTCAACACCTAGGAAGGTCACGCCCACAAATTCCTGATCCTGATACTACAAGTATGCCCATTCCCTTAAACATAGTATGCTGCCCCTCAGTACATACACCCCCTAACATAGTATTGTGCCAAGCACCTAATATGGTGCTCCCACAGGATATTTCTACACAGCCCACCACACATAGTATGATTCCATCACAGTACATTTCCCCATAAAGAGTGTGTTTTCTTCAAGAGTACATTCACTCTATACTCTACACAGTATGATGTCCCCAAAATCCCCTCTCACTACATAAAACCTCCCACATCCACCATACAGTATGATTCCTTCAGTGTCCCCCACACACAGTATGACACCTTCAGTGTCCCCCACAAACAGTATGATACCTTCAATATCCCCCACACACAGTATGACACCTTCAATGTCTCCCACACACAGTATGATACCTTCAATATCCCCCACACACAGTATAACTCCTTCATTGTCCCCCACACACAGCATGACACCTTCAGTGTCCCCCACACACAGTATGATGCCTTCAGTATCCCCACACACAGCAGGATGCCTTCAGTATCCCCCACACACAGCATGACACCTTCAGTGTCCCCCACACACAGCATGACACCTTCAGTGTCCCAAACACACAGTATGATGCCTTCAGTGTCCCCCACACACAGCATGATGCCTTCAGTATCCCCCACACACAGTATCTCCTTCATTGTCCCCCACACACAGCATGACACCTTCAGTGTCCCCCACACACAGCATGACACCTTCAGTGTCCCCCACACACAGCATGACACCTTCAGTGTCCCCCACACACAGCATGACACCTTCAGTGTCCCCCACACACAGTATGATGCCTTCAGTGTCCCCCACACATAGTATGATGCCTTCGATGTCCCCCACACACAGCATGACACCTTCAGTGTCCCCCACACACAGCATGACACCTTCAGTGTCCCCCACACACAGCATGACACCTTCAGTGTCCCCCACACACAGTATGATGCCTTCAGTGTCCCCCACACACAGTATGTCACCTTCAATGTCCCCCACACACAATATGATACCTTCAGTATCCCCCACACACAGTATAACTCCTTCATTGTCCCCCACACACAGTATGATACCTTCAGTATCCCCCACACACAGTATAACTCTATCATTGTCCCCCACACACAGTATGACACACAATTCGCATAGACACAGATCTTACAGATATGGTTAATATCTGTTGATGCGTTTACGTCTGAATCACGGTCATATCTGGTAGTGATGAGGGTCACGGGGGTAGATATTCAAGAGAGACTAGGGTTGTTTCTAATGGTCTTAAATCAAGTATAGATTTGGTTATTAGAAACGTAATTCTTTATAAGCCATTATTATCTATATATATACATAAAAGTTTAGTAATGGACTACTAGGGTGTCTTATGTGTGATAAAGGTACCTATCAGGTGATCTTGTCCAATAAAGGTTTGTATATTATTACCCTTTAAGCGTTGCTTTCTTTCATTTGCGTGGGTCTATGTGACCCTTTTCACTCTTTCAATCTTCCTGTGACATATGTAATACATTATTGTTAATAGGGTATAGACATTATAGCAAGATACCAGGTTTAACCACTTATTATATATTACCTGTATCTATATCCAGGATCTTTGGACCCTGTTTTGTGGGTACCTATAAAGATGAGAGTGCACATTAGGGGCAGAGATCCACAGATAGTGAGTCAATGCAAGGTCCATGAATAAAGTTCATCAGTCTGTATGGTAGTATATATAAGGAGTGGCTTGTCCACTGCTGAAGTGAGCGTTACCTTATTTCAGTATTTGTCAATCCCTGGTCCAGGTAGTTGTCTCTGTGTGGAGCCTATGAGACGCGGCCGCTCTTTATAGGAGCCGGCCGGAAATGTGTAGACGCCGGCGCATGCGCCGTGTGACCGGAAGTGCGTCACCGGAAGTGTCCGCACGTATTTACAAGCGCGTTGTCACGGAGATCAGAATGCGATCTCACAATGTTGCGCTTTCTATATATGTTGAATTTTTATAATTTCAGCGTTATGTGGACTTAGTTACCTAATATATCAATGACTGGGCATGATTGGAGTTAGATTTGGTGCATGGCAAGGAAAAGGATATTCGGCATAGGGAATATATGTACTGTTGCTCTCACATATATAACAGTAAGTTGTAGGATAATACAGTTAGTAAGGACAATCTTCTCATGCATGATATAATTAAGTAATTTGGCTAACAAAATATTCCAAATACTATAGTATATTACAATCTTCTCAAAAAGGGGGACAAATATAGGGTACCCTTGTTTCCATGTGAGATGATGTTATAGTCCCGTTCATATGTCCTGTATGGACCGCTTCACCCATATGGGTGACTCGTTGGTGTTTATGCTGTTGAAAAAAAGGGGTCACAGGGGGTCCCAACCCAAAGTTTTACATTTATAGTATAAATTATACGGTCTATCCTCTAAAACTCTAAATTCATACACACAAAAAATTGCATTGATACATTCTATGGTTTCTTACCCTCCAAGGTGCACGACTGCAGACAATAACGGTGGTGATGAAATTCTGTATCCTTAGTATATCTGAATAATGGGGTTATAAAGAAAACATTAGTCCCAGATCAAGTTGGCCAGTCGATTTCTCTATTTAACAATTAAACAAGAAATCGACTGGCCAACTTGATCTGGGACTAATGTTTTCTTTATAACCCCATTATTCAGATATACTAAGGATACAGAATTTCATCACCACCGTTATTGTCTGTAGTCGTGCACCTTGGAGGGTAAGAAACCATAGAATGTATCAATGCAATTTTTTGTGTGTATGAATTTAGAGTTTTAGAGGATAGACCGTATAATTTATACTATAAATGTAAAACTTTGGGTTGGGACCCCCTGTGACCCCTTTTTTTCAACAGCATAAACACCAACGAGTCACCCATATGGGTGAAGCGGTCCATACAGGACATATGAACGGGACTATAACATCATCTCACATGGAAACAAGGGGACCCTATATTTCTCCCCCTTTTTGAGAAGATTGTAATATACTATAGTATTTGGAATATGTTTGTTAGCCAAATTACTTAATTATATCATGCATGAGAAGATTGTCCTTACTAACTGTGCAGCGACTGGTGGTAAGGCCGCAGGTGTGTGTGTATGATCTTTCTCAACAGAATCCCCATACTCAGGTTTAACCGGTAATAACATTTCTTTACTGTAAAACATATTTATATCACAGTCAACCGAACTATATGCGCACTTGTATATATTAGAGTCTCTGGATCTTCACTTCTGCCGGGTATGCAGCAAGAAAAAACAGAACAATGAAGGTATCTTTCCCTAACTTTCCCTAAAATCACGTACCAGTCTATCACAGAAGAAGATGTCGCTCCCACGTAGCAGGCCTGGGGATCTCCTCAGTTTTCTTCTTCGGTCTCCTTCCGCAGGTAACAGAATTTTTCTTTTAATGTCTCTCCCAGTCTCAGGGCACACAGAGCGGCAGCAGAAGGGAGATCACAGCAGCACAGAAGTCTCTCTCATGTCGGTCACGGCCCCTGCACTTGCACCCTGGGTGCTCGGCGGGCAAGGTTTTGCAGAGCGGCCAGAGTCACAGCACCAAAGTCCAGTGGCCCAGGATCAGTCACAGGGGCTTCTGCGGGGTGATTTTTCCGGCAAGGTGTTGCAAAGTAGTCCACTTTAAACAGACATCCGCAGGCAGATCTTCTCAGCTCTGGATTTATACTGCACTGATTCTCTGCTTTCACTTCCTGGTTAACCAACAGAGATGGCTGGGAGTTTCCCAGCTCTGTGATTGTACAGTCCACTGATGCCCCCTGGTGGACAAGTGCGGACTGTGCACAGTTCATTTCTATATCCATTTCTATGATACAGTCTGAATTGCACACCTCATTACAACTGTATTATCCTACAACTTACTGTTATATATGTGAGAGCAACAGTACATATATTCCCTATGCCGAATATCCTTTTCCTTGCCATGCACCAAATCTAACTCCAATCATGCCCAGTCATTGATATATTAGGTAACTAAGTCCACATAACGCTGAAATTATAAAAATTCAACATATATAGAAAGCGCAACTTGTGAGATCGCATTCTGATCTCCGTGACAACGCGCTTGTAAATACGTGCGGACATTTTCGGTGACGCACTTCGGTCACACGGCGCATGCGCCGGCGTCTCACAACATTTCCGGCCGGCTCCTATAAAGAGCGGCCGGTCTCATAGGCTCCACACAGAGACAACTACCCGGATCAGGGATTGACAAATACTGAAATAAGGTAACGCTCACTTCAGCAGTGGACAAGCCACTCCTTATATATACTACCATACAGACTGATGAACTTTATTCATGGACCTTGCATTGACTCACTATCTGTGGATCTCTGCCCCTAATTGCACTCTCATCTTTATAGGTACCCACAAAACAGGGTCCAAAGATCCTGGATATAGCATACAGGTAATATATAATAAGTGGTTAAACCTGGTATCTTGCTATAATGTCTATACCCTATTAACAATAATGTATTACATATGTCACAGGAAGATTGAAAGAGTGAAAAGGGTCACATAGACCCACGCAAATGAAAGAAAGCAACGCTTAAAGGGTAATAATATACAAACTTTATTGGACAAGATCACCTGATAGGTACCTTTATCACACATAAGACACCCTAGTAGTCCATTACTAAACTTTTATGTATATATATAGATAATAATGGCTTATAAAGAATTACGTTTCTAATAACCAAATCTATACTTGATTTAAGACCATTAGAAACAACCCTAGTCTCCTTCTTGAATATCTACCCCCGTGCCCCTCATCACTACCAGATATGACCGTGATTCAGACGTAAACGCATCAACAGATATTAACCATATCTGTAAGATCTGTGTCTATGCGAATTGTATTATATGTAAATAACCCTTTCCCTCTACTCCCTATTCACTGTACATTTGTATATATTGATTTTTGTTTTCTTATGATTTCCAGCAACTACCGTGATCAAGGTCCAGATAGGACCGAAACGTTGGTTCCCTGTTGCTTACTAAACCAATAAAAATCACCTTCATACAGAAAAAAGCATATGAGTGTGCAATTGTTCTTTCATGTACATTGAGATTTCTATTAGTTTTATTTTCAGCTTTAGCTTCATATCATCACTCCCTTCTGCTATATTGACCTGCCCCTGGCTTCACTCTATGTCGGATGTAGATTCTCTATACTGACCACGTTGAAGGAGCTTATCTCGGTAGAGCTGAGTTGTTCATTCCTATTGTAGCTGCAAAGACTTATACTGGAGAAGATTTGGAGTCCTTTTATATTTGTTTCCTTGCCTGATTTGTCTGTGTGTTCCCTTGTACTCCTGCCCCTTCATTCCCCTGGGTGGAATATGGGGGACAAATATAGGTGAGTTGCATCTTGGAGTTTACAAGACCCAGGTATATCCACTTACGGGGTAATCTAGGGGAAGGGATAGCCTAAGGCAGTGATAGTGAACCTATGGCACGCGTGCCAGGGGGGGCATGCAGAGCCATTTTCCCTGGCACGCGGCGTTGCCTCTCACTGCAGCTTTGAACTGCCGGCATGATGGCGCAGGCAGTTCAAAGCCGTGTCGGATTGGAGAAGGATTCTCCTTCCTCCGCATCTCCAACATTCTCTCCAAGCTCCGCCCGGCCGTCGTCACATGACCACGGTTATGTGACGCCGGGACTGAAGACGCGAGGAGAAGAGCAGCGGTGAAGGCGGGAGTAATATTAGGTGAGTATGATTTTTTTTATTTTAAGCTACGGTATAATGAGGGGGCAGGATGGTGACAAATAAGAGGGGCAGGATGGTGACAAATAAGAGGGGCAGGATGGTGACAAATAAGAGGGGCAGGATGGTGACATTAGGAGGGGGCAGGATGGTGACAACTAAGAGGGGCAGGATGGTGACAAATAAGAGGGGCATGATGGTGACATTAGGAGGGGGCAGGATGGTGACTAATAAGAGGGGCAGGATGGTGACATTAGGAGGGGGCAGGATGGTGACAAATAAGAGGGGTAGGATGGTGACATTAGGAGGGGGCAGGATGGTGACAAATAAGAGGGGCAGGATGGTGACATTAGGAGGGGGCAGGATGGTGACAAATAAGAGGGGCAGGATGGTGACATTAGGAGGGGGCAGGATGGTGACAAATAAGAGGGGCAGGATGGTGACATTAGGAGGGGGCAGGATGGTGACAAATAAGAGGGGCAGGATGGTGACAAATAAGAGGGGCATGATGGTGACATTAGGAGGGGGCAGGATGGTGACTAATAAGAGGGGTATGATGGTGACATTAGGAGGGGGCAGGATGGTGACAAATAAGAGGGGCATGATGGTGACATTAGGAGGGGCAGGATGGGACAAATAAGAGGAGCATGATGGTGACAAATAAGAGGGGCAGGATGGTGACAAATAAGAGGGGCAGAATGGTGACAAATGAGAGGGGCATGATGGTGACATTAGGAGGGGGCAAGATGGTGACAAATAAGAGGGGCAGGATGGTGACAAATAAGAGGGGCATGATGGTGACATTAGGATTGGGCAGGATGGTGACAAATAAGAGGGGCATAAATGGCACGCCACATAGTCAGGCGTCACAGTGGGGTATTGCACCCATAAAAGAGATGTAATCTTCCCCAGCTGCAAGTGTATCCTAGGTTGGTGCATGGGACCCATTCCAGCACTCCCACATTAGAATAGTGGTGGGAGGTTACCTGGGAGGGAGATATATTCACCTCTAGGGGAAACAAAGAGGAGTCTAGAAGTAGTCTAGTCAGAGTCGGAGTCGGAGGAGAAGGAGTGTGGAGTGAGGCGGAAGGTTAACCCGGACAGCTCTACGCTGATCCGGAGGGAAGAAGAGAGAGGATCCTGAGGGGATCTTGAGAGAGGGTGCCTGACGCGCAGAGTCTGGGCCCTAGAGATAAAGGGGGAACCCCAGCGTGGAGCGTCCATTCTCCAGGGAATTCCCCAGTCCAACCCGGACCTGAGGAAACAGCCAGAGTCCATCTCTGAAAGTCATCAACTGGCTGCTGTGGTCTATTTATTACCACAGCACCCTGCCAGATGGAGCGGTCTGCCTGCTTCCTCACCATGAGGAAGGGGAGCCCCAAGTCTACCTACAAGGAGCCATTGAGTATAGACTCATCCTAGGCGGGGAAGAAAGGACATGGGTTCGTCAACTAAGGTTCACCACGGGTTCCACCATACCACCTGGCATCCACTTGCAGCCACCCATAGAGCTACCTGTTTGCATACAATCTTGCTGAACTGTGGACTCTGTATTTTGCTGCGGTACGTTTACAATAAAGTACCCAGGAGAAATTGACTTTGCCTGTGTGTGGTTATCTTCATCAACCTGTTTGCTTTCAGAGACGCTGCCACAGAGGACCAGCTCTACCTGTAGGGAGCTTTGCCATCTCAGCCGCATTACCATCGACCTCCGGAGGACTGTGGTGGCGCTGGTGACCCATCAACAGGTACTACAAGAGGCGTCACATGACAAACTCTAATCCCCTGTACATAACCCATTATTGAAGTGTCACCCAGGCCACGGGCTCAGGCTCTGCCACCCGTGAAATCCCCGTGAAAACACCCACCGAGCCTGATACCCGAGTACCCCAGGGCCTGGGGCTCGACCCATGATGGTGACATTAAGAGGGGCAGGATGGTGACAAATAAGAGGGGCATGATGGTGACAAATAAGAGGGGTATGATGGTGACATTAGGAGGGGCAGGATGGTGACAAATAAGAGGTGCATGATGGTGACATTAGGAGGGGGCAGGATGGTGACAAATAAGAGGGGAATGATGTTGACAATAGGAGGGGGCATGATGGTGACATTAGGAGGGGGCATGATGGTGACATTAGGTGGGGGCATGATGGTGACATTAGGAGAGGAATTAATGGTGACATTATTACAAGAAGGGGGATGATGGTGGCTTTATTACAAGGAGGGGGCATATTACTGCAGGATAGGGAATTACTGCAGGATGGGGCATTACTACGTGATGGGGGCAGGATGGGGACATTACCACAAGGGGACAGGGATCGAGCATACTACAAGGGGATAAGGCTGGAGACATTACTACAAGAAGTCAGGTCAGGATAGGGATATTACTGCCAGGAGAGGGTCAGGATGGAGCACATTACTGCCAGGAGAGGGTCAGGATGGAGCACATTTCTACAAGGAGAAGGTCAAGATGGAGCACATTACTACAAGGAGAAGGTCAGGATGGAGTGCATTACTGCAAGGAGAGGGTCAGAATAGGACACATTACTAGAAGGAGAGGGTCAGGATGGAGCACATTACTAGAAGAAGAGTGTCAGGATGGGACACATTACTAGAAGGAGAGTGTCAGGATGGGACACATTACTAGAAGGGGAGGGTCAGGATGGAGCACATTACTAGCAGAGGGTCAGAATGGAGCACATTACTACAAGGAAAAGGTCGGGATGGAGTACATAGCTACAGGGACAAGATCAGGATGGGGCACATAATTGCAAGGTGAAGGTCAGAATGGAGCACATTACTACAAGGAGAGGGTCAGGATGGAGCATATAACTACAGGGACAAGATCAGGGTGGGGTACATAATTGCAAGGAGAAAGTCAGGATGGAGCATATTGCTACAGGGAGAGGGTCAGGATGGAGCACATAACTACAAGGAGAAGATCAGGATGGAGCACATTTCTACAGGGAGAGGGTCAGGATGGAGTGCATTACTACAAGGAGAAGGTCAGGATGGAGCGCATTACTACAAGGAAAGGGAAAGGTCAGGATGGAGCACATAGCTAGAAGGGGAAGGTCAAGATGGAGCGCATTACTACAGAAAGTAGGTAGATGAGCACATACTCAAGGAAAGTCAGATGGAGCACATTACTACAAGGAGAAGGTCAGGATGGAACACATAGCTAGAAGGGGAAGGTCAGCGTGGAGCACATTACTTCAAGGAGAAAGTCAGGATGGAGCACATTACAACAAGGAGAAGGTCAGAATGGAGCACATTGCTACAAGGAGAGGGTCAGAATGGAGCACATTACTACAAGGAGAGGGTCAGGATGGAGCACATTACTACAAGGAGAGGGTCAAGATGGAGCACATAGCTACAAAGAGTGGGTCAGGATGGAGCACCTAAATGCAAGGACAGGGTCAGGATGGAGATATTACTACAAGATAGGGACCAGGATTTCAGTATGAAATTTGCTTGCTCTGTCTAATATTCTGCGTTTTTCCATACAGATCAATCCACCTGCTGCATCTGGAAAGGGCAGTGGGAGCAACTGACTGCACAATGAGCTGGATGACGACTGCTGAAGAGAAGAGAAGACTGCAAAGGTAAGTTTAAAATCAATTAATTGTTAAAATGCATGGCCTGTGCAGGGAAGAGAGATGGCATCTGCTGTCTCTTCCCCCTGTGCAGCGCTTGTGATAGATAACCACTGCTGTAATTTAGGTTAAATTACAGTGTTGGTGACTCACCGTAACCCGGGTTCTCGGGTATCAGGCACTGGCTGTGGTCACAGTTCTGTGCCTGAGGCTGTGGAGGCCCGGTGGTCAATTAAGGGAAAATAAGATTAATAGGAATAAAGTTTGTTATTTTGTGATGCCACCTGTAGGGGTCCGGTGATGGTACCGGCGCTGCTTGGACCTCCGGGGGATGGGCTGTAGCAAGATGGATCCGCTCCCTACAGGACGAGCGGTAGTCCCCGGGGCAGGAGCTGAAGTGATGGAATACGGCAGCTCAGATAATTCTGTAGATTAATTGGTTAATAACAGTTCTGAAAGAAGGCTCGGACACGATGCTCCTCTGCACGGGTCTTTACTTAGGTTACACAAAAGTACACGGGATAACGGTTTCACTTTCAGGTAACGGACCGGGTGGTCCCTGTGATGAACAGTGTCCCTCCAAGGCTCCACAGTGTCTCTCTCAATCTGACTGTCCCTTGTTACTCTTCGCTGCCTTCCATGTACCAGGTCAGGATACAGAGGAACTTCTAGTGGGCACCTGAGCCGTTGGCCTGGCAGCTCCCAATGGGTCCCTGGACCTCAATGGTGGGTACCCCTCCCGGTACAGCTGCGGTGATGGTGGTGCGTGTATAGCGCTCCTATGGAGCCGTCAATCACTCCGGTCATGTAGTGCAGCGGTGGACGTCTGCGCTACCTCGGAGCCGGTACTCCGGGTTGGACTGGGCTCGGGTCGTCCTTTCACCCATTACTTGTTTACTTGGCCCCCTTCGCTTCTGGGTCACCGCTTCTCGGTGCCCTCACTGGTAGCTGTACTGTCACAACATCTATTCTTGTTCTTGTCTCTCCCACCTTCTAACTCTTTCTGCTCTTTCCCCACTGTTATGCATCTAACTGTCCTCCCACCATGACCTGTTGCCCAGGAAATGGGTATCTAATTGTTCCTCTGCCTCTAGATGTGGCATGTGGTATATGGAGCCTTGGGGTTAACCTGTTCATCACTGAGACGGAGAATACTGCACCTTCAGTCAGGGGTGCAGTACCTTTGGCGCCCCGCAACGAGTGCGTCACAGGAGTGTATTGCATCTCTGACTGAAGATGCAATATTCTCCGTCTCGGTAATGACATGGTTAAAACTCAGAGCTCCATATCCTACATGCACCACTAGTATAGAGGGCCAATAAGGTCCTGGTGGGTGGAGTGTAGGAGTAGTGTGTGGGAACTTAGGAGAGGAGAGTAGAAGTCGTCTGGAGGAGGAATGTAGAAGAAGGGGGCTCTGCACAGTTCCGTGCAGCCCCAAGACCACCACCAGCTGGTGCCTTAAGCGGTGCCCTAGACCGGGACTTGGGCAACTACCTAACGGGTCCACACATACCCGTGCCCAAGAACCAACCATCGGATCACTGGTTCCGAGGCAAGCAAGTCGTTCACCGCAGCTCCGCAAACCAGGGTGAAGAACTGCTTCCCAGAGGCATCTCACCACCGCCGCAACTTAAGTTGTCTTGCCAGCAGGGACCCACCACTGGGACACAGGACCTTCTGCAGCTTATATACAGTCAGAACCTCCAAATAGAAGTCTCCCAAGTACCCTGATCTGGTAATCTAAGGCAACTCCAGCAACCCGTTAGAGAGAATAGAGAGAGGAGGAACACCGGTCATTGTTGGGACCCTCCGGTCCGTTACCCAATACTGTATACCCTGTACTATCTTACCGGTTACAGTAAAAACCCGTTACAGAGAACACTGGTGTCCGTGCTTTCCTTCAGAACTGTTTTAACCCTTTGTGTGCTAAGAACTACCAAGCTGCCGAATCCCATCAAGTGCAGCTCCTGGCCCCGGGGACTCCCGCTCGTCCTTTGGGGGCGTCCCATCAAGCTGCCGCACATCCCCGGAGGCCCAAGCAGCGCCAGTGGAATCACCGGAATTCCCACAGGTAGCATCACGACAAGAAAGAATTAAACCCCTGTCCGCTCGAATTGCCCCTTTTTGATCTGACCACCGGGCCCCACAGTCTAGGGCGCGGAACCGTAACGGGAGAAGCAACGCCCGAGGACGAGAAGACCCGGCTACGGTGAGTCATACCCTCCTATGACGCACTCATTGCGGGGCGCCACAATCCCCTTTGGGGAAATACCTTGTCCCCAAGTGTCACAAAACCCAACCAGTACAGAGAAAACATTTTTATATTTGCAATGCCAACAACAAACACTTTTATTAATAACATTTACGCTTTACTTTTTCTTCCCGTCCCGGAGGCAAATCATCTTTTAACGTTACGGTAACTGTTTTCTTTTTACGGAACCGGTTTAACTTGTGCGGGCCCGGCGGTTAGTCTCACTGTCCTTAGGCAATGTCCGAGTTACCGCCGGGCCGCGTCACTCATTATTTTACACACTGGTAAACTTAACTGTCCTCACAAAAGTCTAATGAGTCCTCATGAGTCCTTTTCAACATAACACAAGTTATACAAGAAATCGCTTTTTATATCAAGGTTCACATTTGCGAACCCGGAAGGTGTACCACCCCCGGGGCCCGGCGTGCCGTTCATACGACACAGTCTCTCCCCGGTATAAATCTCGGTTGGGGTGTCCTTTGGGCAGGTGGGATTCAACGTCCCGGCAGGAGACAAACACCCCTTCATACAACCCCTCCTCCCAGGTAAAACCCCACCCGTTCTCCAGGTTAAAGGTGGTGACTATACCTTTCTCCTGTTGATCTGTAGCCATAGGTGGTTGGCGGCGGGCCTCGGTTCTCGCTTGTAAGTTCTCCTGCTCCCGGGCCCACCACTCGGGTCTGCGTCGCTGTCGCTCAGCGTCGTCGACCCGGTGGACGGTTTGAACATAGTCCCTCCGGTTCGCAGCACTGTTCAAAGTTTGTGTCTGCCGGTAGCTTTGTACCGGGGTACGGCTGTTACTGTTATTGGTGGACGCCGACGCGGCGCCCCACCATTCTTCCCGAGCTGCTGGCGGTTGCTCGGCGGGAATCTCCAACTCGCCCTCCTCCTCGGAACTGGTCTGCTCTGGTTCTTCTTCTTCTGGAACCGGATCATCCTCTTCTTCTATGGCCTCGACCACTACATACAGTTCCTCGGCAGGCTGGGGTACTCCTTCCTGATTGGGGTCATCCGGCTGGTTAGGCTCCGCGGCCGTGGGGCCTTCTTCCTCTGCTGCACTCTCCTGGTCGCTCTCCTCGTCGGTCTCATCCTCGTCGATCTCATCCTCTTCAGTCTCATCCCGCGGGGCTTCAAGGCTGCCCGCTTGTTCCTCCTCTGTCTCTCGCATTAGTTCTCTTAATCTCATTGTCGCCATGTTTTTGCTTTTAGGAACCATACCAGTCGCGGTTAGTACAGATTCCTGTGGCAAGGCTTGCTGTAAAGACCCGGCCACACCTTCTTTTTGTTTTATAGTCCATGGGTGGGCTAAGATCTCTGGCCCGCCCCCTTGGTTGTTTCCCAGCTATCAGGGCGGGCAAGTGTTTTGGCACTTTTGCCATGGCCCTCCCACGACGAGGGGCGGAGGCACGCCCCTGGGCCAGCACATCGTCTCTCACATGGCGGGCCCTGCCATTTTAATCCAGTAGAAATGGTGCGCAAAGTTCTTTTTGGCCGGTAAAGTTCTGTAAAGCACACGGTACCCGTTGGAAACGGGTCTGTTTGAATCCTGTTCGTAGACGCCAAATTGACTCACCGTAAGCCGGGTTCTCGGGTCTCAGGCGCTGGCTGTGGTCACGGTTCTGTGCCTGAGGCTGTGGAGGCCTGGTGGTCAATGAAGGGAAAATAAGATTAATAGGAATAAAGTTTGTTATTTCGTGACGCCACCTGTGGGGGTCCGGTGATGGCACCGGCACTGCTTGGACCTCCGGGGGATGGGCTGTAGCAAGATGGATTCGCTCCCTACAGGACGAGCGGGAGTCTCCGGGGTCAGGAGCTGAAGTGATGGAATACGGCAGCTCAGTTGATTCTTTAGATGAATTGGTTAATAACAGTTCTGAAAGAAGGTTCGGACACGATGCTCCTCTGCACGGGTCTTTACTTAGGTTACACAGGATAACGGTTTCACTTTCAGTTAACGGACCGGGTGGTCCCTGTGATGAACAGTGTCCCTCCAAGGCTCCACAGTGTCTCTCTCAATCTGACTGTCCCTTGTTACTCTTCGCTGCCTTCCACGTACCAGGTCAGGATACAGAGGAACATCTAGTGGGCACCTGAGCCGTTGGCCTGGCGGCTCCCGATGGGTCCCTGGACCTCAATGGTGGGTACCCCTCCCGGTACAGCTGCGGTGATGGTGGTGCGTGTATAGCGCTCCTATGGAGCCGCCAATCACTCCGGCTATGTGGTTCAGCGGTGGACGTCTGCGCTACCTCGGAGCCGGTACTCCGGGTTGGACTGGGCTCGTGTCGTCTTTTCACCCGTTACTTGTTTACTTGGCCCCCTTCGCTTCTCGGTCACCACTTCTCGGTGCCCTCACTGTTAGCTGTACTGTCACGACATCTATTCTTGTTCTTGTCTCTCCCACTTTCTAACTCTTTCTTCTCTTTCCCCACTGCTATGCATCTAACTCTCCTCCCACCAGGACCGGTTGCCCAGGAAAGAGGTATCTAATTGGTCCTCTACCTATAGATGTTGCATGTGGTATATGGAGCCTTGGGGTTAACCTGTTCATCACTGAGACGGAGAATACTGCACCTTCAGTCAGGGGTGCAGTACCCTCCTGTGACGCACTCGTTGCAGGGCACCACATTGGCACTTCGCCATAAATAATTTGGTTTTGGGTTGCAGTTTGGGCACTCGGCCTCAGAAAGGTTCGCCATCACTGGCCTAGGGTACCCTAGTGTGAGAGTCAGTTAGGTGCCCTTATTCCCTTTCTTTTCTACAACATAAATTCAAAAGAGCTTCACAGCTCCATGTGGACAAACAGGGTCATGGTATTTACCCCAGGGTTGAGGCGCACATCATTTCCAGGGAGCCTTCCTGGAAACCATCACATATTTTTTATAGAGCAAAGCCAACCCCCTTCATTATACACACCAATCATAGAACATATCAAAGATAAAACCCAATGTGACCCACTTATCAAAGTTAGGGCCCTTTCACATCACCGTTTTTCGTAATTCGCGGCAGATGCGGTGAAAAAACCGCATCTGCCGCGTTTGCCGCATAACGGTTCCACTTGCGGCACGGTTGCGGTTTTTTCCATAGGAAGTATAGGGGGACTTGCGGCAGATGCGGCAAGTGCGGTATTGCACTTGCGGCAGGTGCGGCAGAGAAAAAAACCGCAGTAAGCCGCGGTTTTTTTCTCTGCCGCACCTGCCGCAAGTGCAATACCGCACTTGCCGCATCTGCCGCAAGTCCCCCTATACTTCCTATGGAAAAAACCGCAACCGTGCCGCAAGTGGAACCGTTATGCGGCAAACGCGGCAGATGCGGTTTTTTCACCGCATCTGCCGCGAATTACGAAAAACGCTGATGTGAAAGGGCCCTTAAAAGCATCTCCCAGAAGACTCTCCCATGGACAGAATATTATCAATCACCCCAAAAGTACTCATAGTTTACTCATCGGTATATTGTATTGCTTTCATTATGCCCTTGTACTTCCATAGCCGTACATCAAAACAAACTCCGTGGACAATCAAATTGTGGCATCCCCCATTGTCATGAGACCGCTCCAAGTAACCAGAGTTAGCCAATCGTGATCTTTTCCAGACTGTGCATGCACCAGCATCTCCTCCTTATTGGTTGGCAGTGCGCATGCCCTTGCGTCCGTCCCTGATTGGTTGGCAGTGCACATACCCTGGCGTCAGTTCCCAATTGGTCATACACAATGTCCATCAATGCGTACACCATCAAAGATTAGCTGCCTCGCTCTTCACTTTAGGAACAATGTATGCAGCCAGTATAACTCAATACACACAAATACTTATTGCTCCATAGTATTGATCATATTGCTGTAATGTCGTCAAACGTACATAGAACATAAGCAGATGATATTCATAGCCCGATAATTCATTATAGGCTGCAAAAATCACAGTCCCACATCAATAACAACAGCAATACATTAAATTGAGACTAGAGTGTACTGGAATACCCCTTATCATCAATCTTCCAATCATATATTTTTTTGTGGTCATTAATCTCAAGATATTGTACCAAAATTCATAGAATATTGGGATATTCCAAAAACAAGGGAAATTGCCTCGGTCGACTCAAAGTAAGTTCTGCTTTGAACTGCCCACATCGGACTTCACTTTTTCATCCCTCAAATTACGGTATGTTCCCTTCTGTATGAGAATAAGGGTGGCAATTTCAATTCCTCCACATTCAAGTGACCTTTGCCTAAAAGAGGCCTGTGTTTATTAACAATACTCACTATCCTCCTGCTCAAGCCATTATATGTTGTGTCCAACGGGATTCGTTTATTTGTGCTAGTTCTCACCTTTGCTTTTCTACAGTCACAGGGTGAAAGCTTACTCCCCATTCCTGCAGCTTTTTGATCTCCATGGAGCTACTGATTTTTTGCAAGGACCACCCAAAATGTTCTAAGGGGAGAAAAACAGCATAAGGGGAGAGAGCACACAGGGGGGAGAGCGCACAAGGGAAGAGAGAAATCATGGGGGGAGAGACAGACCAAGGGGAGAGAGAGCACATGGGGAGACAACACAAGGGAAAGAGAGAGCGCACAATGGGAAGACAGAGTGCTCAGGTGGAAGAGAGAGCACTGGGGAAAGAGAGAGCATACAAGGGGAAGAGAGCACACAGGGGTGAGAGACAGCCCAGGGGCAGAGAGAACGCACAGGTAGTAAAGACTGCACAAGAGGAGACAGAGCGCAAAGGGGACATGGCGAGTAGGAACGTCTGCAAAGCCACAGCTGCCCCGTGCAGCAGTGGGCTCCCCGCCTTCCCCGGTGGCACTTTGATTAGTAGCAGGAATAGTTGAACACGTTCTAAAATTGCTCAATGCAATAGAATCGGGCCCCCATCTAGTTTTGATATAACTGTTAATCATGATCAGGACCGCCCACTGGACTCCTGAGCATAAACAGAACTGGGAGTTAAATGAATAAAATACAAGTTATATATAATCTCCTATAAAGCTATCTTCTAATATATAAAGCTGAATGTGTGTATGTGTGTGTGTGTGTGTGTGTGTGTGTGTGTATGTATGTGTGTGTGTATATCCGGGATTGGCATCTACACCGTCGCAACTACAGCCACAAAATTTTGTACAGTCAGACGTCTGGACCCCGAGAGCGTCATAGGCTATGTTGTGAGGCGAAATTTTAACCCTGCGCGTTCCAGTTCACCAAACAATTTTGCCCCTACCTACATAATGGGGAAAAAGTGACAGTTACCAGTTGACAGTTGTGAATGATAGCACCAAAGACTAACAGCACATGCCAGCATATAGTCACTAAGGTGGGGCCCCAACATGAGATATTCACCACACAAGGGGACATGTATACACACCACACGCACACAAAGAGTAACAGCAAGTGTGTAGTCGCTAAAGAGCAGCCCCAACATTGGATACTCACCACGCACCCGAACAAACACACACCACAAAGAGACACACACAACACAGAGACACACACACACCCCCAAGGGGACACACACACACTCTATAGCGACACATGCACTCACCCCACAGGGAGACACACACACCATAAAGAGACACACATAACACAGACACCACACAGACCCCCCCCACAGGGACACACACATAGCCACCCTATAGGGACACATGCACTCACCCCACAGGAACACACACACCACAAAGAGACACACACACACCACACAGACCCCTGCACAGAGACACACACACATACACACCCTATAGGGACACATGCACTTACCCAACAGGGACACACACACACCACAAAGAGACACACACAACACAGATACACACACACACCACACAGACCCCCCCACAGGGACACACACACATACACACCCTATAGGGACACATGCACTCACCCCACAGGGACACACACACACCACAAAGAGACGCACACAACAGAGACACACACCACACAGACCCCCCCACAGGGACACACACATACACACCCCAGGGACACACACACCACACAGACAGACACAGATGTGCACAAATCACCTCACAGAACTCGCCTCATACACGTGCTATCTTTATTTTCCAAACATAAACATCTGATTAAAAACAGCCAATGTGCAACACATGTGCCATATAGAGAATTAAGGCAGATGTCAGTCACATGAGCTGTCTATTATGTGTATGTGTGAGGTAACATATACTGCCCGGCCAGGGGGAGGGTTTACTGTTGGCTGGAGATTTATTAGGCTGCCTATAGCAACCAATCACAGCTCAGCTTCTATTTTTATACAGGTCATTAATATGACATATTCAAATTCTACTTTGTTATAGCTAACATCAGTTATTTATTAACCTGGGCGTAGCCGGGTACTACAGCTAGTATATTCATAAATTATGCTCCTTCTGCTCTGTAGCGGACCGTAGATCCGTTTCCTTTTAACTGTGTCTTTCCTGTACACTTGACTCTGCACATAGAATATGTCCTCTGTGCTGTAATTATTAATCCCAATCATAAACACTTCTTTATCGCACTCATATAGTAAGGCATTCATTCTTCTATTATCCAGATGATGTTGATCCCTAGCAAAAAGGGAGAAGAAGTACTAATAACCGAAATAATATGACCTGGGCTGCTAATTAGTTTCACTAATCCAAGGGAGAATTCGTACTATTGGACTAATTATGTTTTTGTCAAATCTGTCCTGGCCACATAAGTCTTCTCCTAAAGGCTTTTACTTCTTGCCTCATTTCCTGGTTATTTATGGCCCATAGATTAATGATTTTCCACCACCTTTGTAAGCGGCTGCCCTAGCGAAACCAGCGATCACAACTTTCTTTGTGCTACATATTCAATAATAAGATACAAAACAGTCACCTGCTCTAGCACATGTCTGGCATCATATGTTTAAAATCAACACCTTCTATTTAGACAGTTAATTAATCATTTTATTTGTTCTTTACTAAGGTTCTATGATACAAAAAAGAAAGCATTTAAATATTAAAAATATAAAATGTAGATATGATATCATCAATATATGGTCTGGTAATTACAAACGTTTTAGGTTACAAGCAGAGTACGAAGGGCAATTAATACAAATAATTAAATAATCAAACTGGGAGACAATTAAAATGCATTTCTGGATGAGACAAGTCCTATAGACTTGGGATTATACAGAACCAATAACTAAATTATAGAATTAAAGGGAATCGGGCACCAGCCGGGGCTGGCTGGCCCAGGGGCAGGGGGACAGATGCCACCCAGGCCAGTGGTCAAGAAGCAGTTTTGGGGCTGCCCGGATATCTGTAATGTTGGTCTGGGCTCACTGCTCATAGGCCACTGCTGTGTGCTTGCCGCCCAGGCCAAAATTTTTCAGCCAGCCCCTGGGCACCAGGACTATGCGTCCCAATCTGAGGGCAGTACAGAGACCCGGACTCTAAGGCTATGTGCACACTGGCCGGGTTAGTGGCGGCGGCGGCTGGGCGGGACCCGACAAGAAGCTCCGGAGCCGTCCACCGGCTTCCTGTCGGGTCCGTGCTGCGGGAGACGGGCGGGTGTGCGGCGGGTGCACAGCGGGTTAGCGCCGGCGATTCTGCAGCGGCTGGAAGCAGCACATGATTCTGCTTGCAGCCGCTGCAGAACCGGCCGGATTATAGAACATGCTCATTCTTTGCTAACCCGCTGGGAATCCAGCGGGTTAGCAACGGATGAGCATGTGGAAACCGCCGGTGTGTGCACACCGGGTGTCGGTTTCCATAGGTTTATATGTTAACCCAAAAGCCGCTTTTGGATTAACATAAATTTGCATAAACCTCATGGAAACCGACCGGCGGTTTCCGCGGCTAAACCTGCACTAACCCGGCCAGTGTGCACATAGCCTAAGACTATTGTCACTAACTGGGGTAGTTTTGTAAATACCACTGTTTTATCTGCTGCAGTCTTCATAGTAATTAGCTAAATAAAACCCCACCATAGCTTTCTGCATACACAGTGCATAGGCAGAAAGCAGACAATTGATAGTAGATAGCAAGAGTTTATGAATATCAAGGAAGACATAGCAGTATCTCATCACTGAGAGGACTAGCAGAGCTGCAGCAGATGAAACAGTGTTTTATCAAAACTAGAGGAAAAAGCCTAGAAAGTAGCTTAGCACCAGAATCAGGGATTCTGCACCTACTTTGTGCTGCTCTCAGAAAGGACCACAACAAGCTGGAGTAAGATTTTCTTTATGGGAAAAATGCAGCCCTAGCAGATTTATGGTCACAGTGACCCATGACTCAGCTTTGCAGGGGCTAAAAACAATTTAAAGGGATACTCCAAAAAATGTAATTTAAGTAAATAAAGTATATTTAAATATCAACAGTTTTACTAAATACATTTATTAGGCAAAAATGTAGTAGAAAAGTAGTCTTTATGCACTATCGGGATTTGAAATATGTCAGCTCCCAGCAGTTTCCCAGCCATCCCACATTTTAGGATGGCCTGCGTAAGTGCAGTACAGTCTCCTTCCAAGTATTGTGAAAGTGCATACCTCTGTACACCGAACCTGACAGGACAAGGGAAGGAGCAGAGCGCAGTGTAAAGCAGGAGACAACCTTTTTTTTAGCTTACTGAGATTGAATATTTAAATAAACAGTCTGACAGGTATATTGGAGGGCAGGAGGACAGCATGGAGCTACTGGAATAAACGCTATAAACTGTCTTCCATTTGTTCTGTCAGGTTCGGTGAACAGAGCAATTCGCGTTCATGATACCTGATAGAACACTGCATTCACCCAAGTCTGTCTCAAACAAATGCTTTACATGGCCCTTCCTTCAAAGTTGGGGTCGGGTCCTCGGTTAGCTGGTGGCTGGGTATGTGATCATAGTGATTATATTGTATATACCTGAGGGTTGAGTTGGCTGGCAGATTACTCTGTATCCTTGGCCCTTATGCAGGACATTTTAGAGTGTGTACAAGACCTTACTGGTCTTCCTATATGGTGAAGCTTGGAGGGTTTGGCCCTGACCATAGCTGCAAGGGTGCAGTGTAATTACAGTTAATAGGGCACTATTTGCCATAACTGTAATGTAATTTGATTGCAAATTGACTGCATTTGAGACATTTGTTTAGATCTGCCAGCAAATTACATTGTACTACACTCTGACTCGGTATTATTGCCTATTGCTTAGTAACCTGTACATACCTTTTGCACACCAGCTTTGTAACACCTTTTTTGGTTTTAATTGTTTTTAAATTAAGAGGTGGTCAGTGGTGTTTTGTGGTTTTCTATTGAGTTTTTTATATTAATAAAGATTGATTATAGTGATCATCCCTGCTGCTATGTTCTTTTTCTTTAATTGCTACATGGCCCTTCCTAAGACATGGGATGGCTGCTGGGAAACTGCTTGGAGCTGACATATTTAAAATCCTAAAAATTACCTTTTCGCTACATTTTTGTGTCATAGAAATATTTAGTAAAATTTGTAATATTTAAATGTACTTTATTTTAGTTATATTCTTTAATTACATGTCTCAGATTACCCCTTCAAGTGAGGTGGTATGTTAATTAAGGTAAAAAGTTCAGGGGGAGGAGAAGGGGTGTTTTCTAGGATTATATAAAGTGTGAAATTGGATTGACCTCCTAAGGCTGGTTTCACACTGCAGTTTTTTTCCTGATCTGGTTCGATCAGGTTTGTGTGCCAAAACCAGGAGTGGAACCAAAATCCAGAACAGGTGTCAATCTTTCAATTTTACTTTTTTTCTGCCAGTTCCTCTCCTGGTTTTGGCACATAGACCTGATGAACCCTGATCAGGAAAAAACTACAGTGTGAAACAGCTAAGTAGCACTATTAAACTTGAGTAGGGGCAAGTTAATGTTATTGATATAAACATGGTGGATTTAGTTGGTGTCATGTCGGCAGGTGGTAGGAAGGGGGTTCTTGGAGTTGGTGACCGAAAACTGTAGTGGGGGTGTTGTACCTGGAGTAGTTGGTAACCTATTGGATTTGGAATTTTGATATTTGTAAGGCAGGGTTTGAGGCTCTTCAGGGTGGGGTCCTCATGAATCGGTGTTATGGCAATGGTTTTTCCAGCAATAGAAGTGACCTAAGCCTGTGGTTACAGCTGGGAGTAATGGTGGATGGTTATTATATTTGTTTCTGCCTGGTTTTGAAGCTCCAGTTTAATTCAAAATGGCATTATGTCTGTTTATTTGGGAAAACCAAGAAATGAGGGCTTGGGGAGGTGAAAAGGAAAAAATTAGGTATTTGGGGGGCAACCTCTATAACACTGCAGTCAAGGGTTTTTCCATGCAGTAGCAATAAGTCGATAATAATCTATAACATATCTTATTAAAAGGAATTTGTTAGCAGGTTTTTGCTATGAAATCTGAGAACTACATGATGTAGGGGCAGAGAGCCTGATTCCACCAATATATTGCCTATTGGGCTTCTTGCTGCAGTTTTGATAAAGTCTCTGTTTTCTTTGCTGTAGATGTAGCAGTGGTCAGAATGCTGACCTGTGTATAACCCTGCCCACACTGCTGATTTATGAAAAAGAAAAAGGAGACACAGAGGCGCAATAGTGCCCTATCAATGCGACACTAACTATGCACACAGGTCAACACAGGGGTGGACTCACCTGATCTAGTTGTGTGCACCCACAACTAGTTTTGATGGCATATAGCTGAAAGCTGCTGCAGGACCTCCACCGCCACATTGCACGTGTAAGAGTATCTACAGATCCAGGGAAGGTAAATAGATGGTCCGCGCTGCTCGAAATAATCAGTCAAATGTCTTCAAATAAAAAAACCCCTTCTTTATTTCCACCTACGCGTTTCAGTACCTCTCCGGGCACTGTCATCAGGGCATCCTGTACAAACTGTACGGTAACCACATTGCTCTGGATTACACATCCGGAGCAATCCGATTACCAGATTGCGGCTTCATCCACACATTTTTCATTAAAAATGTGTGTGAAACAAATTGCGTTCACCGCTTCCGGATCTGGATGCGGTGAACGCAATTGGCTGGGCAAATGTGACACTAGCCTATGACTGGAGTCCTGACTTCTTCTGACCATAATTCAGTCCTGAGTCATGTCGTGACCACAGCTTCTGGCTGTGAATTGCTTATAGCAGCAAGAGGTCACTCTCCAAACCACACGATACGTGATATGAATGTCTTATTAAACTTATTGGGAGAGGTATAAATCTGTTTGTTTCTTTACTGATAAAGACCTCAGGCTGCCAGAGTACTGTTATTTACCCCTATGGATGTATAATACGATATGAAACAGTAACATGATCCAAATTTAGTTAAAGGGAATCTGTCAAGTCAAAAATCCATATGTAACTGATATCATTTTCTAATTCCTCTGCTGAAGCTCTTTCTATGAATATATTTCTTTCATTTATACTCACCCCCTATTCTCTGTAAACTGCAAAAAAAAAGAGATTAATTCCATCTGTCAATCATAGTGAGTGATCACTTACTTCTCTGCTTCACACTCCCCAGGGAATGAATATTCATGTAGT
This sequence comes from Allobates femoralis, assembly GCA_033576535.1. Classification (NCBI taxonomy): domain Eukaryota; kingdom Metazoa; phylum Chordata; class Amphibia; order Anura; family Aromobatidae; genus Allobates; species Allobates femoralis. Next base: position 51,055,957 of record JARQOC010000006.1, read on the forward strand.
GATATCATTGCCATGCCCGATGCACTTGACTCACCGTAGCCAGGTCTTCACGTCTCGGGCGTTGCTTCTCCCGTCACGGTTCCGCTCCCGAGGCTGTGTGGCCCGGTGGTCAGATCAAAAGGGGTTGATTGAACGGATAAGGGTTTAATTCTTACTTGTCGTGACGCCACCTGCAGGAATTCCGGTGATTCCACTGGCGCTGCTTGGGCCTCCGGGGGATGTACAGTAGCTAGATGGGACGCTCCCCACAGGATGAGCGGGAGTCCCCTGGGCCAGGAGCTGCATGTGATGAAATATAGCAGCTCAGTAGTGCTGAAAGCATAGATTTAAACAGTTCTGAAGGAACACGGACACCAGCGTTCTCTGTAACGGGTCTTTTACTGTAACCGGTAAGATGGTACAAGGTATACAGTCAACAGGTAACGGACCAGGGGGTCCCAGCAATGACTGGTCTTGATTCAGAGCTACGCGGTGTTCCTCCTCCCTTTAGTTTCTCTAACAGGTTGCCAGTGTTGCCTTGGTATACCAGGTCAGGGTACTTGGGAGACTTCTTATTGGTACCTAGCTGAATTAGGCTTGAGGTCCTGTGTCCCAGGGGCGAGTCCCTGCTGGCGAGACAACTTAAGTTGTGGCTGTGGTGAGATGCCTCATGGAAGTGGTTCCGTCACCCTGGTTTGCGGAGCTGCAGTGAACAACTTGCTCGCCTCGGAACCAGTGATCTGGTGGTTGGTTCTTGGGCATGGGTATAGTTGGACCCGTTAAGTAATTGCCCGTGTCCCGGTCTAGGGCACCGTTAATGGCGCCAGCCAGGAAGTGGTCTTCAGGGCTGTACGGAACTGTGCAGAGCCCTGCTTCTCCTACGTTACATTCCTCCAGACTCCTTCTCTCCTTCCCCTACTTTACTCCTACACACTACTACTACACTCCGCCCACCAGGACCTGATTGGCCCTCTATTCTAGTGGTGCATGTAGAGTATGGAGCTCTGAGTGTTAACCATGTCATCACCGAGACGGAAGATATCACATCTTCAGTCAGGGATGCAATACCTTCCTGTGACGCACTCGTTGTGGGGCGCCACACACTGCCCTCCTCTGCAAGCACAGAAGGGAAGTTCATAGGAAATTACTCACATGGGGCACACTTTATCCTCCTCTCTGTGCTGCTCTCCCAGGCAGCAGATCCTGTCTTGTCTGCACTCACTGCATAGGAGAGAGGAGGGGGCAGATGTGTGCTCTGAGCAGAAGCTGAGTAGCTGCAGCTCTAACATCTTCATTTCCCTCCAGCATGATGCAGTGTCATTGTGTGCATCTGAGGCATATATGTAGCATGTGCTGTCTGAGATATTTCTATGTGTCTATTAGAACATTTGTTCATTTTGCTCAGCAGTTACACACATTACATGTATGTAGGAAAACCAATGTTCATATAAACACATAGAAATCTCTCACAGACAGCACACCGTGTAGGGATGTTACTACAAAAGTTGTAGCACAAACACCTCCCCCCTCTCCTATCTCTCCCTCTGTCTCTCTCTCTCTCCACCTCAGGAGCACAGGGGAAGGGATAGAATACTATCTTGGCTGGGTGGGCATGAATATTTAATTAACATTTACATACTAGTCACTAGCAGTGCAAGTAATGGACTGGGTTAGTGCAGCCAGCTGTCTGCAGGGTGTAAAGATGCTTATAGCAAGAAACCTACAAGGGTACAGTAATGATTTTTACATGTTTTAAAAGGGCTGCCCAGGTACTATTCAAGGGTGCTATTAGTATCATACTGAAAAATGACCTGATAAAGTACTATTAAGCTTAAATTCATACTGAACCTTGGACATTTTATAAGGTTTGCTCACTGAAGGAGCTTGGAACAGCAGGCAAGAGAGGCAAATTGTGGTTTAGGTCAGTGCAGCAATGTAGCATCTTCATTATGCATGTAAACAGCTCTGCACAGCACAATCTAAAACTTACATGTGGCTCAAGATCTACAATGGATACAGAAAGTATTCAGACCCCTTTACATTTTTCACTCTTTGTTCCATTGCAGCCATTTGGTAAATTCAAAAAAGTTCTTTTTTTTCTCATTAATGTACACTCTTCACCCCATCTAGACTTAAAAAAACAGAAATGTAGAAATTTGTGCAAATTTATTAAAAAAGAAAGACTGAACTATCACATGGTCATAAGTAATCAGCCCCTTTGCTCAGACACTCATATTTAAGTCACATGTTGTCCATTTCCTTGTGATCCTCCTGGAGATGGTTCTACTCCTTCATTGGAGTCCAGCTATGTTTGGTTAAACTGATAGGACTTGATTTGGAAAGGTACATACAATTAAGCAGCACTATTTTATGAAATAAGAGAAAATTTCAGCTGAGCTAAAGAAGAAAAATGAGACACTTATCTTTATAAATATGCATATTAATAAACCGCCCAGTTAACACGTCGAGGTGTGTCTCTTGAACTGGGTCCCTGACTTCCTTCCTACCTTTTTCTGGCACATCTTTCTTTTATATTTGCATAGGCAAACTGATACCTGAGAGCAATAGAGAAAATAGGCCAATAGCGGCAAGGAAAGGTGTTCTTACTTAGTGATCTCTGCCTGGTTGGAAAAACATTAACCTCTTCAAGAATAGGCTGGAAAACTGACATCAGAAAGCAATGTAAGGACTTGCGCTAACTAGGCAGGGAAAGGTACACTACATAGGGGTGAACAGATATTCAATTATTTACAATAAACGCAGTACTTAGGCTGCCTTCACACTTGCAGATGCATCTGCAGCGTTTTGCAGATGCATCTGCAAGTATCAGCATGCAGACCGCGGCCCCTATGTTTATAATAGGGCGCACCGCGGTCTGAACGCTCTCATTCATTGCTATATGTGCAGCGTCCGCAGGCGGATGTCTGCTGACAGATCACACTCTCCCGCCCGCACCATGGACGCGACATCTCGCGTCCATGGTGCGGGCGGGAGAGTGTGATCTGTCAGCAGACATCCGCCTGCGGACGCTGCACATATAGCAATGAATGAGAGCGTTCAGACCGCGGTGCGCCCTATTATAAACATAGGGGCCGCGGTCTGCATGCTGATACTTGCAGATGCATCTGCAAAACGCTGCAGATGCATCTGCAAGTGTGAAGCCAGCCTTAATCCTGCCAGTGTTAGTGCAATGCTAAACATGAATTAGATACATATAATTAAGAAGCACTATTTTATAAAAAAAATAGAAAATAGAAAAATTTCAGCTAAGCTAAAGAAGAAAAATGAGATGCTTACCTTTATAAATATGCATATTATTTTAACTGATAGGAATTGACTTGGAAAGGCACACACCTGTCTATATAAGATCTCACAGCTCACAATGCATGTCAGACCAAGTGAGAATCATGAGGTCAAAGGAATTGTGGCAAGACACAGATTTCGCCAGTGCTTTTTTTGTAAAAAAATATTTCCTGGTACGCATTCCCGAGGCGAGAGCGAGGGGAGGAGGGGCTCTCAGGCGCCGGCCGAGTTTGAAGAGTGGGGGAGGGGTGCAGTCCTACGTCTCGTCATTCACTTCTGATCTCTCCATCCCCTGTTCCCTCCATCCTCCTGCACCCTCCATTCTCCATCCCCCTGGTCTCTCCATCCTCCATCCCTTGGTCTCTATCCTCATCCCCCTGGTCTCTCCATCCTCCATTCCCCTGCTCTCTCATCCACCTGATCCCTCCATCCTCCTGGTCTCTCCATCCTCCATCCACCTGATCTCTCCATTCCTCTGTGCCCTCCATCCTCAATCCCTCTGATCTCTCCATCCCCCTGTTCCCTCCATCCTCCGCTCCCTCCATTCTCCATCCCCGTGGACTCTCCATCCCCCTGCTCCTTCCATCCTCTATTCCCTTGCTCCTTTCATCCTTCATCCCCCTGTTCCCTCCATCCCCCTGCTCCTTCCATCCTCCATCCCCCTGCTCCCTCCATCCTCTATTCCCCTGCTCCTTTCATCCTTCATGCCCCTGTTCCCTCCATCCTCCTGCTCCCTCCATTCTTCATCCCCCTGGTCTCTCCATCTCCCTGCTCCGAGTCCTTTCAATTCATCCTCCATCCCACTGCTCCTTCCATCCTCGATCCCCTGATCTCTCCATCCTCCATTCCCCTTGTCTCCATACCCTGCCTGTCCTGATCTCTATTCCTCCTGCATCTTCTCCCCCTGCACAGCCTGCCGTCCTCTGCACTCATCACAGTCACTGTCAGTGCTGTCACATACCCTGCACTGTAGCCTGCACAGCATTAGTCGTCCTCCATCTTCTCCAGCTTCTTTCCCTCTGGCAAAACTCTGCCCACCCGAGTCACATGTATGTGACATAATCGCAGGTCCTCCGGCGCTGAGGGAAACTCACTTACTGCTACTAGTACTGTACTTACTGTACTACACACAGCCTGTGACACGTCAGTGCTCCTCTTAAGATTTTCCGGTACGCTGTACCGGTATGCAACCGCCGGTCTTCAGATTTTCCGGTACAGCGTACCGGTATGTACCGCCACAAAAAAAGCACTGGATTTTGCCAAGGTTACAAAATAATTACTGCAGTACTCAAGGTTCCTGAAAGCACAGTGGCCTCCATAATCCATAGCCGTCCAGCCAAACTGAGCAATCGGAGAAGAGCCTTCGTGAGAGAGGTAAAGAAGGATCCCAAGATCAGTGTGGCTGAGTTCCAGAGATGCAGTAGGGAGATGGGAGAAAGTTCCAGAAAGTCAACTATCACTGCAGCCCTCCACCAGTCAGGCCTTTATGGCAGAGTGGCTTGACGGAAGCCTCTCCTATGTGCAAGTCATATGAAGCCTGCATAAAATTTTCAAAAATACACATAAAGGACTCCCAGACTATGAGAAATAAGATCCTCTGGTCTGATGAGATGAAGACAGAACTTTTTGGTGATAATTCTAAGCTGAATGTGCAGAGAAAACCAGGCACGGCTCATCACCTGCCCAATACAATCCTAACAGTGAAACATGGTGGTGGCAGCATCATGCTATGGGGGTGTTTTTCAGCTGCAGGGACAGGACGACTGGTTGCAATTGAAGGAAACACGAATGCGGCCAAGTACAGAGATATCCTGGATGAAAACCTCTCCCAGAGTGCTCTGAACCTCAGACTTGGCCAAAGGTTCCCCTTCCAACAAGACAATGACCCTAAGCACACAGCTAGAATAACAATGGAGCGGCTTCACAACAACTCTGTGACCATTCTTGACTGGCCCAGCCAGGGACCTGTCCTACACCCAATTGAGTATCTCTGGAGAGACCTTAAAATGGCTCCACCAACGTTCACCATCCAACCTGATGGAACTGGAGAGGATCTGCAAAGATGAATGGCAGAGGATCCCCAAATCTAGGGGTGAAAAACTGCATCATTCCCAATAAGAGTCCTGGCTGTACTAGCTCAAAAGGTGCAAATACTCAATACTGAGCAAAGGGGCTGAATACTTATGACCATGTGATATGTCAGCTTTTCTTTTTTAATAAATGTGTACAAATATCTGCCGTAACCTGGAGAAGCACCCACGTGTGGTGTGAAACGGGAGCCCATCCTCCCCCCTGCACCGCTGAACATGCACCCAATGTAACTGCTGTAAATTGCCGTGTGTGCCAATAAAGGATTACCCCGTGATCGGTGAGTGCTGCCGCTTGTTTTTATTGTTGCTGCACAAATATCTACATTTCTGTTTTTTCAGTCTAGATGGGGTGCAGAGTGTACATTAATGAGAAAAATTAACTTTTTTGAATTTACAAAATGGCTGCAATGAAACAGAGTGAAAAATTTAAAGGCGTCTGAATACTTTCTGTACCCACTGCACATGGAATAAATGTTCAATATAGCAGAGCATATACAATTAAACTGCAGTAATTTAAAAGTGTGATGTGGCTTTGCTAAATGGCAATTCACATTTGAAGCCTTGTTAAATAGCTATAATATTGACATCCAATCTTCCAATATAAAGCACAGTCCACAGTCCACCAACACCACCTCTACCATGTAACCAGGAATAAAGATACTGCTAGTACCGTAATGGTTAAGTGCCCTGTTTTTTCTGCATAATATTGAATGTGACTAAAGCTCAGTCCAGTATATAGGATCATACAACATTTGGTCAATCATCCATCGTACTTGTAGTTACATTGCTATTAAGAGTTTTTTCTACAATTACTTTCTATGCTTTCTTGATGAGATACAATTGCAGAGCTTTGAATGGCTATTAAAAACAAATAAACTTTAGTCATGAGCCAACCATTGACTGGGGAAGATCCGATGGTTGACCTGAAAATGATCAATGCTCATGACAAGCCAGGATCAAAGCACCAAAGTCGTCTTGGAGCTGTTGTCACTTGGTCAAAAGAGAGGATCAAAAAGTTGGAACATATGAACTTGAAACATATCAATCAACATCGTCAAAGCCAAAAAGGACAGAGCAGAACTTGACTTACTTGGAGTTAATGAATTAGGATGGACTCAATCTAAACTGTAACCAAACACCAAATAGTGTGACTTTTAGTCTCAACCGAAGATTGTCCGGCACTGTGCTGAGATACAATGCAGTCAGGGATAGAGTCATCATGATACGACTGCAAGCAGCACCAATCCATATCACAGTATACTACTCACCAACCACAGATGCCAAGGAGGACAATTAATTATTCTATGATTAAGTTCAAGAATAAATCAACAAGACCCAAAACAAGACTTACTCATTATCATGGAAAACCTGAACGATAAATTTAACACGGCAAAAATTAAACCATTGTTGGAAATTTTGGACTTTGCAAAAGAATCAAGGCTGGAGGAAAATTCATTGAGTTTTGTATGACAAATCAACTGTCCATCATCAACAACTTTCTTACAAAATCACAAACGAGAACTTTACACATGGACATCACTGAATGGGACCTATAAGAATCAGATTGAATACATATGTGTTCACCAAAGATTGGGTCATCAATCATTACCATGAAAACAAGGCCAGAAGCTGACTGTAGAACTGATCAAGAACTTTTGGCAGCAAAGTTTAGGGTCAAATTGCACTAACAGACCAGACAACAGGCTGTTTCCTGTTTTTTGGAATAGTGTTTGCAAACCCATTTAAAGCACTGGACACGGATGAAAGAAATCCTGAGGAATTATGGACACATAGAAGCAAAAGCTGTTAACTGTGTTGATTATCAGAAACTTTGGAATACCATGAAGGATATGGGCATGCTGAACTGTCTGATCAGCCTCATCAGGAACCTTTACATGGCGACATAGCATGGTTCAAAGAAGAGTGAGTCGTCAGACAGTGCTGCATCCTGTCACCATTTCTCTTCAATTTATATGCAGAAGCTATTTTCAAGAAGACTGGACTTGCCAAAAAATGAAAGAATCCAAATTGCTGGATGAATCATCAACAGTCTTAAATATGGAGATGATACAATATTGATAGCATCAAGCCTCGATGGACTGGAGGACTTATTACATAGTGTCAAGATGGAATGCTCCAACATATGACTGCTACTCATTATAAAGACAAAGATATTGACTACTGCCAAGCTCAACTGGAACACATTTGTGATGAACGGTGAAATTGTCAAGAAGTTTAATACACTCTGATTAATGATCACTCAAGATACAGCGATGACACCAAAAGTCAACAGGAGAATAACTATGGGGAAATCAGCAATTAAATCACTGGACAAGGTCTTCATACCAAGGAAGATTTCACTGGTGACAAAGACAAGGCTCGTACATAGTCTGGTCTTTTCTGCGATAACTTATGGAAGCAAAACCTGGATGATAAAGGAACAAGACAGAAGAAAAATTAACACCTTCAAAATGTGGTGCTGGAGAAAGATGTTATCTCTATCATGGATGGCAAGAAGAACAAACAAATTAATTTTGGAACATATCAAGCCAGACATGTCACTGGAAGCAAGGAAATTGTGAAATTGTCTGAACATATCATATATCATATTTACCCCATACAATGATCACTGAAAAAGGGATTGAAAAAAGATCAGAAAGTCTTAGGCCGGTTTCACACCACGGTTCAATCAGGTCCAGGGCTGTCTGGGGTGAACCTGACAGCCCCGGACCCAATTTTACTGTAGTGCAGCCCAATGGGGCCGGATGGAGCCGGATGGCAGCTATCTGCTATCTGGCTTCCATCTGTCCGGGAGGATCCAGGTGTATTCGGTTTTTTCTCCCAGACACAAAAATGCTGCTTGCAGCATTTTTGTGTCCGGGGCGAAAAATCTGCCCAAATTGGATCCTCCCGGATTTTCCCGGATCCTTCCAGATCCGGGGCAATCTGGCACTCCCTAACATAGTAGTCTATGGGGCCGGATTGCCCCGATCCGGGAGGATCCGTGAAGTGGACACCGGCAGCTGAAGTTCAGCGTGAGCTATGCTGAGCTTCAGCACCAAGGGAGCTGTCCCCTGTGAAGTGATTCAGCACCATTTCACAGGGGACAGCTGCGCATGGCTGAATCTGGCTACAAACAGGACAGGAGGGCATATTTTCACTCCGGTTCTGTTTGCAAATCGGGTCTGGGGCTGGCAAGTTCAATGGTAATGCTAATGGTAATGATAAAAGTTATAGCTGTTGTATTTGACATTATCATAGGCTAAAAAAAAAAAAGTTCTAGTTCTTGGAAATCGAGAAGAAAACAAAGAGACTCTAAAGATGGAGAAGAAAACAAACATTAGCCTGGACCATCCCAGGGGCACCACAATGGCGGTCAATTTTGATTTTTAAATGCTGATTTTTTTTCTTACAAACCAATGCTAAACTCAAAGTTATTTAGTATTTTGCCAGAATCAGCTAAAAAAAAAAAACAGAGGTTGGTCCGCACCACTCAATTATCAGAAACAACACAGCGGATATGGTCCATAGTGTTCAGGAGTAGACGGCAATCTTCCGGGTGCACACTTATGTCATGTTTGAAATAGTTCATATGGGAGAAGGAAAAAATTCAAGCAGCATACTTAGAAGTAACTTCTTTATTTTGGGTTCATGAAAAAACATAAAACAAGTGAAAGAACGGACCCGTTGAAGTACAGGTGTCTGCACGAAACGGCCGTCGTCAGGAGGATGTAGGTTTCATCCGTTCCTCCACCCTTTGGTTTTTAATGAACCCGAAATACAGAAGTTACTTTTAGGCAATGGTGAGTGCGCTTACATTTTTTCTTCTACTATATGAACTATTTTGTTGGAACCTACAATGATCTGTGTGATAAATGGAACTGAGGTAGGACTAGACAACATTAAAAGTGGACTCTGGCCGGAGAGTTGGTATAGAATTTTCTGCGTAATTGCTGCAGGAGATTAAAAGCGCAGGATTAATCTATGTCACATTAGTTTCTAGGTCATTGTAGAATTTTAGTGCTTGTATGTATAGGGAATTAGCTGGAGGAATCGCAAAATCTGCCTAATAGGTAAATCTTTCAGCTACTCCCAGGGCTTTGAAGTCAATCATTTCCAACAAAAAGTTGACCTATTTTTAGGCAGTAAGCCCCAATGGGATAATTATTTTCTGTCACACTGTTGCTTTCACATTAGCATTGGCACAATACATCTTCACTCAGATGAACTCGATTCATCATTCCTTCCTTAACAAAAAGTCAACTCCTTGAAAAGTTTATCAAGAAATGACATCCATATTTATGCAGCGCACAGGAAGTAAACATCAACTGGAAAGTATGTCAACTTATAAAATGTTTAAATTAATTCCCAGTACTCTTCAGGCTTAACCTAGATATGAAATAGTGATTCTAATAAGGACTTTAAGGAGACTTAGTTGTTTTCAATTTGTAGGGCAAATATGATTTCTTAGGAGATGAAGTGAGCAGGAGATAAAAATAAGTTCTTGAGTAAATGGAAAATCATATTGAATCCAAACATGTCTTAATGGGGTTTTCGCATAAAGAAAACTCTTCTTCAAATGAAAGCTCAAAGGATCAGTGATCGTCTGGCTCTTACCCTCAAAAAACAGGCTTTTGCCAGGAAAAGCTGCTCATTTAGTTCATGTATTATTACTTCACGTATGAAGGAGAGGAGCGGGTGGGTAAGAGATCGCGCTGCCGTCAAAGAATCACTGTCCCAATGGATTCCTAGGGTCTTGGTTTCAAGGATTTTATTTGTCTCAACACGTTTCGTGAGCACACAGTCCACTTCTTCAGGATATCAAATCTTATTAGGCCCCCTTCTTCAGGCATTTTTTGCACATTCGTGTGGATCCTTGAATTTCAAGGATCACACGGACAGGCACTGATCTGTGCCAACGGATGCCAACTCATATCCATTGATTGTTTTTTTAATCCATCATCAGTTACCAGAGATGGGGCTGGAAGGAATTGTACCTTGCTTCTGAGCATGCTCAGTGCAGCAAAACAAACCATTTTACAGATCCTTTTTTTCACGGATCCTCTCCATAGACCCTTATGTTATTTGACTTGGACCGCGATGGATCCATTTCTGTCCACTTTTTTATAGGCAGTCAAAAATCGGAGCAGTCTCCAATTCTGGGTACATGAAAATAAGCATACACAAACGGATCCCTTTCAAGAATGACACAAATGGATGGCCATATAGGACCAAACCATGCCCATAGGGATACATGGGAGGCCAAAACAGATCCCTGGCTATTCGTTTCAAAATGGATAGACATGGATTCTCCAAAAACGCAGTGTGAAGGCAGCCTTAAATGAGATCCACCTCTTTATAGGAGACCGGATGTATAACGTACAAGAACGTGAAAGGAACATGAAAAAAAAGAGACTGCTGAGTATCACGCAGTCTAAAAACATTTTTTAGGTCATACAAACCTGGTATTAACCCCTTATTACCAAGTTTGCCACCTCACCAGGGCAAATGGAACAGTCGGGAAAAGCACCAGGAATTGGTGCTTCTTTGAATGCACCAATTTCTGGGGTTGCTGTGGGCTGCTATTCTGTAGCTTGGGGAGCAAGAGCCACACCACTGAGATGTGCACTTTGGGCCACCACCCCATTCGTAGGAGAAGTACCAATACCCACCAGCATGGGCTGACTTTTAGCCAGTGGCTAACAATTAAAAGTTAGGTGGTAAAGCCTTAGATGTTTTGTGCAATGTTGTTTTGTTAAATCAGCACCCAAAAATAGTGCATGCACTATTTTTTGGTGCTGTTTTATTTAAAAACGTATGCGTTTTTTTAACATGGGCCCCTATGGAAAACGCATGCGTTTTTGGATGGTACTAAATGGTACTAACGTACCATGCTTTTTGCATGCTTTTTGATGTCAGCTACTCACATAAGTGCAAAAACTCATGCCAAAAACGCAAGGCACTTTAAACATGCGTTTTTGCTATTAAGACATGCCTTTTTGCTATTAGGGCATGCATTTTTTAACATGGGGGCCTATGGGTGCGTTTTTACATGCGTTTTTGAAAACGCAGGTCTCCAAAAAAGCATGAAAAAAACGTAAGTGTGACCCCAGCCTTAGAGGGGCCGAGCGAACATTGCCAAATTAGGTCCGTATTTGAAATTGGCGAACATGTAGTGAGGCAGCTGTAACCACTCCTTCCTACTGACTGACAGCCGCTCAGTATTAGAACCAGCTGTCAGTGAAGTGACAGCGATGACTGAACCTACACTGGTGCCGCCCCCATGACTGAATTTGGAACATTGCTGGGAGTATTGAAGTTCTTCTCCTCCCTGGTGGCGGGGTTCAATGTGCAGTCACTGCCAGGTTCAAAACTCTATTAGGCGGGTTACCACACATGCGATTGTTGGACCTGCATGCAGAAGGCATGAGATGCAAACGGCAGTACAAAACGCTGCCCATACAGATGTGGACACCCAGCAGAAAATCTCCGCACTCGTTCACATCGGTATGGTGCCAGGCCAGCCAATCAGCTGTCTCGGCGCAATCGGGAGGCGAAGATCAGCGGGACCACCGTGAGAGATTTCAATGTGATCCGCAGCATTCTCCTGTGCTGTCGTGCGAGGACACTGCGGATCCATTGAGATCCATGCATTGTTTGTGCGCTTGCGGCGCTTTCTGATAAACAAGCGCCACGAACGCCCAAAAATGCAACAGGTTGCGTTCGGAGAGTGGAGGAGGGCACACAAATTATGCGCATCCGAACGCAGCTGTAACCAAACGCAAATACCATGAGTTCCCATGTTAAACATAGCAACACTGTGCGCTTGCGTTTGGCTGTGTTCACAAACGCAAGTGTGAAACCGGCCTTAACCTGCAGATTAACACCATATCTGCAGGTTAATAGCGTTTTGCTCACGACAGGTTCACTTTAAGAAAAAATCTCTAAAGAACAAATGTTTGTTATTCAGTTTGTAGTCTTCCATTTCAGGTTTTTTTATTCTCTTAATTGTCTAGATCTTTTGATGTTTATACTAATTTTGGCTTAGTTTAGAGCACAGCTACAAAGAGCTTATTAACACATTGCTTGGTCATTAGCCCATCATGTTTTCCACACTACAGAATTAAACCAATTATACTTTTTGCATTACTAAATTAAGATGTAATTTGCTACAAATATGTCATAACAAACAACAATACTGTATATTATTCTAATATACTGTATGTCTGGGTATAAAACAGTATTCACATCTGAGACATTTATGGCTCATCCACAGGAGGCATGTTTGTCAATTTTTAGAACTTCTAAATGAGTGACTATTCTACTCATTTAAAAGCTCTTTCCTTAGGCCTGGCTTCACACTAGTGCTGGGATCCGATCTGTGGCTGTCCGCTTGAGGCAGACAGCCGCGGACCGGATCAGCACACAGAACTGGAGGGCTAATTTGCCCTCGGGTCCGGTGTGCAGCCGGCGCAGCTGCCGCCGCTGATAACTCAAAGCCCGGCTCGCAAGGAGCGAGCGCGTTCCTGATCTGTCAGAAGGGACAGCTCCATGGTGCTGAAGCTCAGCGTTGGCCCCTCCTGACAGTTCAGGACCCGGCTAGCTCCCTGCGAATTAGCCCTCCAGTTCTGTGTGCTGATCCGGTCCGGGGCTGTCTGCCTCATGCGGACCACCACGGATCGGATCCCAGCCATAGTGGGAAGCAGCCTTAAGTGAATTTTGGGAATTTTTGAAGGTTCAGGAGCAGCATGCTTCATATGAATATGCCATAAATGTTCCAGATGCAAATACCCCTTTATTACCAGACATATGTTAAGAATAATAGTTTATTAGTGGAGATTTTTACTGCATTTAATAGACAGAGTTGCGCATGCACATCCAACGCTCGTTCCCGGTTCTGACTGAGGCTGGTGAATTTGGCCACAAACCAGGTGTTCCCACTCTGTCTTACCTTATTAAGCTCCCAGCTGCCATCTAAATAGATGTAAAAAAAATAAACCAGTAAGATAAAAACATTAATCTAAGGGACATGAACATAATAATCCGTGGTTTGTAACCTGGCTGTGAATTTGCAAAAATTTAATCTTCCTAAGTAATAAATAGGTAAAATATCATACAGACAATTTTTCCTTTAAAAATCCAAAAAATCTTACCTGTAAGTACATATAAGTTATAGGTTTATGGTGCCATAAGAATGCATGCTTGATCCCTTAAACATACTCCCTTAATGGAATCTACTGTTAGAGGAAGAGGATGCCAATTGGGCATCAGTCTTTTGGCACTGCTGTAGAAACTTGTGCAGCCATCAATATAATAAATAGGGGATTCACTTAATGCTACATGAAGCGTTCACCAGCCAGGATCAGTACAGTACAGATAAAGTGCTATAAAATGCATGGAGGTGCAGAAAGGTGATACAAGAGGCCAGATTTGGAGAAGGACAGAATGGGAATACTTACATAGATGAGGTGAGGTGGTAGGCTAGTCTAAAGAGATGTGTTTTAACACTCGCTTAAAGCTATAAATATTTGGAATTAATTTAATTGTTTTTGGTAATCCGTTCCAGAGAATTGGTGCAGCTCGTGAGAAGTCCTGGAGACGGAAGTGGGAGGTTTGGATTGTAAATGATGTCAGTCTTAGGTCACTTGTGGAACGGAGGGCACATGTAGGTCGATAGACAGAGATTAGGGAGGAGATGTAGGGTGGTGCCGAACTGTGGAGGGCTTTGTGGGTCAGAGTGATAATTTTATATTGTACTCTGTAGCAGATGGGCAACCAGTGCAATGACTGGCACAGGATAGAGGCATCAGTAAAGCGCTTGGAGAGGAAAATAATCCTGGCTGCTGCATTCAGGATGGATTGGAGAGGAGAGAGTTTAGTAAGAGAATTACAGTAATCCAGTCGAGAATGAATAAGGGAGACAATTAGAGATTTTGCAGAGTCAACAGTAAGAAACGGTCGAATTCTAGAGATGTTTTTGAGATGTAGGTGACCAGATGTGGAGAGTAAAGGAGAGATCAGAGTCAAATATAACCCCAAGACAGCGGGCGTGCTGCTGAGAAGTACGGTAATGGTAGAACCACATACAGAAATGGCAATATTAGGTTTCAGAAGATTAGTAGAGGGAGGAAACATGAGAAGTTCAGTTTTTCACAATTTCAGTTTAAGGTAGAGAGAAGACATGATGTTAGAGACAGCAGACAGACAATCACTGGTATTTTGCAGTAACGTGGAGGTGATGTCAGGAGAAGATGTGTATAACTGGGTGTCTTTAGCATAGAGATTGTACCGAAAACCAAATCTACTGATGGTTTTTCCAATAGGGGCAGTGTATAGAGAGAAGAGAAGGAGACCTAGGACTGAACCCTGAGAAACTCCAACTGTAAGGGGAAGAGGAGAGAAAGAGGATCCAGTGAAATATACAGTGAAGGAGAGGTCAGAGAGGTAGGATGAGAACCAGGAGAAAGCCGTGTCCTTAACCCCAATAGAGCAGAGCATAGAGAGAAGGAGCTGGTGATCCACAGTATCGAATGCAGCGGAGAGATCCAGGAGGATCAGTAGGGAGTAGTGACCATTAGCTTTAGCTGTTAGTAGATCATTACAGGCTTTAGTGAGGGCAGTTTCAGTAGAATGTAAGGAGCGGAAGCCGGATTGCAAAAGGTCAAGAAGAGAATTGTCAGAGAGATAGAGATAGCGGATCATACGGGAGTGGACCAAGCATTCTAGGAGTTAGCAGCAGAGTTCTGGTCGAGGGATGTTTTTTTTAATAATGGATGTATGCTGGCATGTTTGAAGGAGGAGGGGAAAATGTGGCGCCCCGCAACGAGTGCGTCACAGGAGGGTATTGCAGCCAAGACAGCAGCAGCAATATCCTCTGACCCAGCAGTCATCTGGTTAACTTAGAGATCCATACTCTGCATGCATCACTTAGCATAGAGGGCCAATCAGGGTCCTGGTGTGCGGAGTGCAAGGGTAGTGTGTAGGAGAAGTACAGACACTTAGAGAGTTCTAGTCTGGAGTCTGAGAGCATAACAGCAACCTAGAAGACCCCTGCAGATTTCCAGCTCTGCAACGTAGGAGCGGGGGCTCCGCACAGTTCTGTGCAGCCCCCAGACCGTCACCGGTCGGGTGTCCGCACCTGAGGCCTGAACAACCGGGATCGGGCGTTAAACACGGGTCCACAAAAACCCCCGTGCCCAACTTACAGCCGGTTTGCTGGTACCGAAGCTAGCAGCAGTTCAGCTTTGCTATGCGAACCAGAGGAGTGGAGGAGCAGCTTTACAGGAGCACCCCACCACCCGCCAATTCCAGTCGTCTAACCAGCGGTGTACCCACCAAGCGACCCAAGGCTCCCCAAAACATCCATCACGTATACTTTGGATAGGGCATTGAAGCAGCCTCCCTGTACCCGACCTGGTATTCCTGGGCGACAACGGCAACACTTAGCTAGAATGGAGGAACACCGCAGATCTCTAAGGGACACCTATCACTGCTGAGTCCACCTGGTCCACTACCCGTTAACTGTATGCCATGTACTGCTTGCTGGTTACAGTAAATTACCCGTTACAGAGACTTACAGTGTCCGTGCTTCCTTATGACTACGTCCGTCCGCACATAAGGTAACCACAGCTGCCGCACAACATCTTAAGCAGCTCCAGCCTCCGGGGATCATCGCTTAGCCTATGGGGAGCGTTCCATCTTGCTGCATTCCATCCCCCGGAGATCCCGCAGCGTCAATAAAGTTACCGAACTACTCATAGGTGGTGTCACGACAAATTAACCCTTTAATCTGTTCCCACAAGACGTCTTCAACTTTTTGATCTGCACTCAACCAGGCCCCACTACCGGCAGGCGCGTCCACAAGGAGGAAGAAGCTACTGCCTGTCTAAACCGGAGTCCCGGCCACGGTGAGTCAAAAACACCAGATGAGAGGGAAAGATTAAATATTTTAGTCAGGTGAGATGTGACAGCTGGGGAAAGGGATTGAAGAGATGTGAGGGAATAGGGTCGCTGGTGCAGGTAGTAGGGCGAGAAGATCCAAAGTGTCGGTTGACTTCTTCCTCTGTGATCGGATCAAAGACCGAAAGTGAGTTGGATGTAGTGCAGGAGGGAAGAAAATGCATGATGTTCTGAGGCTGGGAGGAAATTTCTCGTCGTATGAGATCAATTTTATGTTTAAAATATTTGGCCAGATTGTCAGCGCTGAGACTGGTGGTTGGGACCTGTACTCTTGTACTGAGGAGGGAGTGGAAAGTGTCAAATAATCGTTTAGGATTGTTGGCTAGTGATGTGATGAGGGTGTTGTAGTAAGCTTGTTTGGAGAGGTGAAGGGCGGCGTTGTATGTTTTCAGCATAGACTTATAATGGATGAAATCTTTGGTGAGTTTGGATTTTCTCCACAGGCGTTCTGCACACCTGGAGCACCGCTGGAGAAACCGGGTTTGCAGTGTGTGCCAGGGTTGCCGCTGTCAGTACCGAGTTGTTTTTAATGTAGGAGGTGCAGCTTCATCCAGGGCACTTTGCAGTGTTTCATTATAGAATTTTAGAGAAGAGTCAGGACAAGAGAGGCAGGAAATAGGGGACAATGAGGACTGTAAATTCTTTATGAGATTCTGGATGTTAATAGCACGTATATTCCTATAAGAGTAGGAGTTGGGAATGTCCTTGATGGGTTGACAGTTCTTGACTGAGAATGAAAGAAGATCGTGGTCAGAGAGTGGAAGAGGGGAATTAGTAAAATCATGCACTGAACAGAGCCGGGGGAAGATCAGGTCCAAAGTATTCCCATCTTCATGTGTGGCAGAGTTAATACGTTGTGATAGGCCGAGAGAGGAGGTTAGGGTTAAAAGATGAGAGGCAGATGAAGAGATGGGATAGTCGATTGGGACATTAAAGTCCCCCATATTGAGAGTGGGAAGGTCACAGGGTCAGTTTGAATCCGGCAGAAACTGGATGCACCCAGTTTGCACCCTGTTTTTGGCCCCATAGACTTTCAATGGGCCACAAGCACTTGTGGGTGCATCCAGTACTTTACGGTTCCCCCTGATCCAGGTGTCACTGGTTTTTGTTCTGGGACCAAAGACGCATTCTGTTGTGATTTTGGTGTCCGTGGAAAAAGGGAACACCCTGATCAGGGGTAGAATTAAAATGTCTCACTATGTAACCCGGATCTGGTGTACTCCGGATCCCGCTGGATCCAGACGCCAGATCTGGGTGTTTTGGTCTGTACATTCCCAGAACGCAGTTCTAAATGGCTCGCCCCCTATGGCGTGTCATTTGTCTCTAGATCTGACGGAAAAAGGTACACAGCCGGAAGAAACTGTATGCTCTTGCACCAGTATTATCACTGATCCGTGATAGGGATCAGTGATAATACCGGTGTGGGTGCATCAGTTTTTAGAATTGATGGTGGGGGGGGCGGTAGGGGAATCCAGGGGAATTCAGGTAAAGGATTAATTAAAATGCCCGTGTGAAACCAGCCTAACACAGATTTGATATTGATGACCTATACTAAGGATAGTTCATTAATATAAAAGTAGTGGACATACCCTGTAAGGCTACGTTCACACGTGGCATAATTCGCGCGTATTTGTGCAGTGGCACTTTTTTGTGTGTGTTTTGCGCTAAAAAGCACGACTGCATTCACACGCCGCGTTTTTTCAGAGCCCTTGTCCCGAGCCCATTTTATAATGTGACCTATGGGAAAAGCAAGCCGAAAATGTCGCAAAGAATTTACATGGTCATTATTTTTGCAGATGCGCTTTGCAGTTAAAGCGCATTCGCAAAAAGAGATGTCAGAACTGCACCGCATGTGAACACATTTCAGCAAAAGCCATAGCTTTTGCTGGAATGCGTTTCCAGCGTTGCGTTTCACTGCATTAATGCAAGCACAAAAAACGCTGCGGAAATGCATGAATACGCGGGAATTACGCCATATGTGAACATAGCCTAACACCACAGGTGAACGTAGCCTTAAGGGCCCATTACACACAACGATATCGTGAATGATATCAGTGCAATGTCACCGGTTTTGGCGACGTTGCAGCGATGTTTGAAACAACGTCTCCGTGCGTGACACGTATCAACGATCAACGATAAGTCGTTGATCGTTGATCGTAGAATCGTAGAATTATGGCCAGGACCATAAATCTATCGCTGGTCTCCCACTGGGCAGCCAGCATCGGCGCTGTGTGACAGTGGGAGACCACGATTTCGCAGCGCCGCACAGCAAGCGTTGGGAGCAGGTAACCAAGGTAAACATCAGGCAACTAAGCGCCGCGCTCAGCTTAGTTACCCTCTATTTACCATGATTACCAGCGTTCTTGCTGGTACTGATCGCTGGTGAGTCTGCCTGTGTGACAGCTCACCAGCAATCAGTTCACGATGTGGCAGCGATCCACATCGCTGGTCGGATCGCTGCCACATCGTAGCGTGTAACGGGGCCTTAGGCTACATTCTCACATGGAGCTTTTAGTGAGGTTTTGATGTTGCAGAATTCCTGCACCATTTCTGCACTAATTATTTAAATTAGCTTGCTTGCTTTTTTTCATTGCATGTTTGTGTGTGGTTTGTGTTACATGCATTTTTGTTGTGTTTTTGACCCTGCGTTTTTTGTCTCCTTTTACTGTGTCATGCTTTTAAATAAAGCAGCGTTTTTTCAATACTTCCTAGTACTTGGCTTTGGCAAAACTTTATTGATATACTTAGGTGCGAATTCTATGCATTTTTGTTGCGTTTTCCGATGCAGAAATGTATGTACATTTTTTATCTGTGTATTTTCAGGATCTAATGAAATTCTACGGGAAAAATCTGCACATAAAACTCAACGTAAGCACAAGAAAAAATGACATACTGCAGATATAAACCCCACACCTCAGGTCAGTTTGCGGTTTTTTGAGCAATTTTAAAAAAGCAAGAGGGGGGGAGATTTATATTAATTTATCCCCCCTTTGCTGGAATGGGAAGACACTGGATTTTTTTTTATAGCAAAAAAAGTAAAGGCAAAAAAAAAATCAACCCAAAAGCCCTTTGTGGGAAAGTAGGCTTAGGCAAAAAGGGGTAAAATACAAAAAGGGTTTCAAAGGGGGTAACTACAAAAAGGTGCAGGGGGTTTTAACTTTAAAAAAGGGGAGGGGTGCAAAATTCAACAGGTGCAGGGATGTTAAAATACAACAGGTGCAGGGGTGTAATACAACAGGTGCAGGGGGGTGTTTTAAAACAAAAGGGGAAAAGGGGGTAACTACAAAGGGGCAGGGGTGTAATAACAACAGGTTTCAGGGATGTAACTACAAAAGGTGCGGGGGGGTTTTTAATACAAAAGGTGAAGGGGTTTTAACTGTCCACCTGGTCCACTACCCGTTAACTGTATGCCATGTACTGCTTGCTGGTTACAGTAAATTACCCGTTACAGAGACTTACAGTGTCCGTGCTTCCTTATGACTACGTCCGTCCGCACATAAGGTAACCACAGCTGCCGCACAACATCTTAAGCAGCTCCAGCCTCCGGGGATCATCGCTTAGCCTATGGGGAGCGTTCCATCTTGCTGCATTCCATCCCCCGGAGATCCCGCAGCGTCAATAAAGTTACCGAACTACTCATAGGTGGTGTCACGACAAATTAACCCTTTAATCTGTTCCCACAAGACGTCTTCAACTTTTTGATCTGCACTCAACCAGGCCCCACTACCGGCAGGCGCGTCCACAAGGAGGAAGAAGCTACTGCCTGTCTAAACCGGAGTCCCGGCCACGGTGAGTCAAAAACACCAGATGAGAGGGAAAGATTAAATATTTTAGTCAGGTGAGATGTGACAGCTGGGGAAAGGGATTGAAGAGATGTGAGGGAATAGGGTCGCTGGTGCAGGTAGTAGGGCGAGAAGATCCAAAGTGTCGGTTGACTTCTTCCTCTGTGATCGGATCAAAGACCGAAAGTGAGTTGGATGTAGTGCAGGAGGGAAGAAAATGCATGATGTTCTGAGGCTGGGAGGAAATTTCTCGTCGTATGAGATCAATTTTATGTTTAAAATATTTGGCCAGATTGTCAGCGCTGAGACTGGTGGTTGGGACCTGTACTCTTGTACTGAGGAGGGAGTGGAAAGTGTCAAATAATCGTTTAGGATTGTTGGCTAGTGATGTGATGAGGGTGTTGTAGTAAGCTTGTTTGGAGAGGTGAAGGGCGGCGTTGTATGTTTTCAGCATAGACTTATAATGGATGAAATCTTTGGTGAGTTTGGATTTTCTCCACAGGCGTTCTGCACACCTGGAGCACCGCTGGAGAAACCGGGTTTGCAGTGTGTGCCAGGGTTGCCGCTGTCAGTACCGAGTTGTTTTTAATGTAGGAGGTGCAGCTTCATCCAGGGCACTTTGCAGTGTTTCATTATAGAATTTTAGAGAAGAGTCAGGACAAGAGAGGCAGGAAATAGGGGACAATGAGGACTGTAAATTCTTTATGAGATTCTGGATGTTAATAGCACGTATATTCCTATAAGAGTAGGAGTTGGGAATGTCCTTGATGGGTTGACAGTTCTTGACTGAGAATGAAAGAAGATCGTGGTCAGAGAGTGGAAGAGGGGAATTAGTAAAATCATGCACTGAACAGAGCCGGGGGAAGATCAGGTCCAAAGTATTCCCATCTTCATGTGTGGCAGAGTTAATACGTTGTGATAGGCCGAGAGAGGAGGTTAGGGTTAAAAGATGAGAGGCAGATGAAGAGATGGGATAGTCGATTGGGACATTAAAGTCCCCCATATTGAGAGTGGGAAGGTCACAGGGTCAGTTTGAATCCGGCAGAAACTGGATGCACCCAGTTTGCACCCTGTTTTTGGCCCCATAGACTTTCAATGGGCCACAAGCACTTGTGGGTGCATCCAGTACTTTACGGTTCCCCCTGATCCAGGTGTCACTGGTTTTTGTTCTGGGACCAAAGACGCATTCTGTTGTGATTTTGGTGTCCGTGGAAAAAGGGAACACCCTGATCAGGGGTAGAATTAAAATGTCTCACTATGTAACCCGGATCTGGTGTACTCCGGATCCCGCTGGATCCAGACGCCAGATCTGGGTGTTTTGGTCTGTACATTCCCAGAACGCAGTTCTAAATGGCTCGCCCCCTATGGCGTGTCATTTGTCTCTAGATCTGACGGAAAAAGGTACACAGCCGGAAGAAACTGTATGCTCTTGCACCAGTATTATCACTGATCCGTGATAGGGATCAGTGATAATACCGGTGTGGGTGCATCAGTTTTTAGAATTGATGGTGGGGGGGCGGTAGGGGAATCCAGGGGAATTCAGGTAAAGGATTAATTAAAATGCCCGTGTGAAACCAGCCTAACACAGATTTGATATTGATGACCTATACTAAGGATAGTTCATTAATATAAAAGTAGTGGACATACCCTGTAAGGCTACGTTCACACGTGGCATAATTCGCGCGTATTTGTGCAGTGGCACTTTTTTGTGTGTGTTTTGCGCTAAAAAGCACGACTGCATTCACACGCCGCGTTTTTCTCAGAGCCCTTGTCCCGAGCCCATTTTATAATGTGACCTATGGGAAAAGCAAGCCGAAAATGTCGCAAAGAATTTACATGGTCATTATTTTTGCAGATGCGCTTTGCAGTTAAAGCGCATTCGCAAAAAGAGATGTCAGAACTGCACCGCATGTGAACACATTTCAGCAAAAGCCATAGCTTTTGCTGGAATGCGTTTCCAGCGTTGCGTTTCACTGCATTAATGCAAGCACAAAAAACGCTGCGGAAATGCATGAATACGCGGGAATTACGCCATATGTGAACATAGCCTAACACCACAGGTGAACGTAGCCTTAAGGGCCCATTACACACAACGATATCGTGAATGATATCAGTGCAATGTCACCGGTTTGGCGACGTTGCAGCGATGTTGAAACAACGTCTCCGTGCGTGACACGTATCAACGATCAACGATAAGTCGTTGATCGTTGATCGTAGAATCGTAGAATTATGGCCAGGACCATAAATCTATCGCTGGTCTCCCACTGGGCAGCCAGCATCGGCGCGTGTGACAGTGGGAGACCACGATTTCGCAGCGCCGCACAGCAAGCGTTGGGAGCAGGTAACCAAGGTAAACATCAGGCAACTAAGCGCCGCGCTCAGCTTAGTTACCCTCTATTTACCATGATTACCAGCGTTCTTGCTGGTACTGATCGCTGGTGAGTCTGCCTGTGTGACAGCTCACCAGCAATCAGTTCACGATGTGGCAGCGATCCACATCGCTGGTCGGATCGCTGCCACATCGTAGCGTGTAACGGGGCCTTAGGCTACATTCTCACATGGAGCTTTTAGTGAGGTTTTGATGTTGCAGAATTCCTGCACCATTTCTGCACTAATTATTTAAATTAGCTTGCTTGCTTTTTTTCATTGCATGTTTGTGTGTGGTTTGTGTTACATGCATTTTTGTTGTGTTTTTGACCCTGCGTTTTTTGTCTCCTTTTACTGTGTCATGCTTTAAATAAAGCAGCGTTTTTTCAATACTTCCTAGTACTTGGCTTTGGCAAAACTTTATTGATATACTTAGGTGCGAATTCTATGCATTTTTGTTGCGTTTCCGATGCAGAAATGTATGTACATTTTTTATCTGTGTATTTTCAGGATCTAATGAAATTCTACGGGAAAAATCTGCACATAAAACTCAACGTAAGCACAAGAAAAAATGACATACTGCAGATATAAACCACACACCGCAGGTCAGTTTGCGTTGAGTAATGAAGAAGCACAGAGGGCAGGAGATTTCTATAAATCCATCCACTTTGCTGGAACTGTAAGACACTGCATTTTTTATATAGCAAAAACATGTAAAGTCAAAAACTCACCAAAAGCTCATTGTGGGAATGTAGGCTTAGGCAGGGCGTAACTACAACAGATGCAGGAGTTGTAGCCTTAGGCAAGAGTGTAACTACAACAGGTGCAGGGGTGTAACTACAACAGGTGCAGGGGTGTAACTACAACAGGTGAAGGGGTGTAACTACAACAGGTGCAGGGATGTAACTACAACAGGTGCAGGGTGTAACTACAACAGGGAAGGGGTGTAACTACAACAGGTGCAGGGATGTAACTACAACAGGTGCAGGGGTGTAACTACAACAGGTGAAGGGGTGTAACTACAACAGGTGCAGGGATGTAACTACAACAGGTGCAGGGGTGTAACTACAACAGGGGAAGGGGTGTAACTACAACAGGTGCAGGGGTGTAACTACAAACAGGGGAAGGGGTGTAACTACAACAGGTGCAGGGATGTAACTACAACAGGTGCAGGGGTGTAACTACAACAGGTGAAGGGGTGTAACTACAACAGGTGCAGGGATGTAACTACAACAGGTGCAGGGGTGTAACTACAACAGGGGAAGGGGTGTAACTACAACAGGTGCAGGGGTGTAACTACAACAGGGGAAGGGGTGTAACTACAACAGGTGAAGGGGTGTAACTACAACAGGTGCAGGGGTGTAACTACAACAGGTGCAGGGTGTAACTACAACAGGGGAAGGGGTGTAACTACAACAGGTGCAGGGGTGTAACTACAACAGGGGAAGGGGTGTAACTACAACAGGTGAAGGGGTGTAACTACAACAGGTGCAGGGGTGTAACTACAACAGGTGAAGGGGTGTAACTACAACAGGTGAAGGGGTTGCAATCACACCCGGGCCTTGAAGCTTAGTGGGCCCCAAAATTCCCTTTCTCCTATAGAAAAAGACTATTTCTATTTAATATTTGCAATAATTGAGGGACCCGTTGGAGCTTTCGCATTAGCTTTAAGTTATGTCACTGGCGTTATGGGTTAACAGCTAACCATATTTTGCTTAATTCAACATAAATATGATTTAACACTCCAATTAAATAACAGTACAATTAATAAAAAACAAAGCCACACACCGTCAAAAAAACAAATACAACTAGGAATAATAGCATTAAATCCAGTAAGTGTCCTGGCCTTCCCATCATGGCTTGGCCAGGGTTACTCTCCAGCTGCCAAGGCTGACTGCAGGTGCTTGTACTTCATTAATAAACATTTACCATCAGCCAAAGTTCTTGGCGTGAAAATGTTGTTCCTGCCCTAAAACTGACAGATTTTCCAAAAACTAACAGCCAACCAGCCTTGTTAAATGATATAGGCAGGAAAACATGAGCTCGCCTTCATATTACTTTATACGACTCAGGTGCACGTAATAAAAACACAGATATGATGGTCAAATAACTGGTCGACATTAAGGTAAATGTTCTGAAATGCAGAAAAGGTTGTAAATGATCTGAATCATTCTAACGCCCTGTGCCATGTTATTCTTTCTTCTCTTAGGACGGGGCCACCAACAGCAGCAGTCACAGTTCATCTGCAGTCGCTGCTGTTACCAATTAAATATTGCTGTCACCCGATAAACGCTGCTGTCAATCTCCGGAAGCTGCATATAAGGTACACGGTCCTAGGCGTACGTTATTCCAGGCTGTTACCGCTTCCGGATTTGCAGCCTGCGGTAAAAATCATGCAGGCTGCAGTTTTCACAGCGGTTTGCAAACCGCAGCAGGCTTGCTGTAATGGGATCCTATGGGAGCCCATGCACCTGCCGCAAGGCACGTGTGAATGCCTGCGGCAGCCGTATCCTTTGTTGATCCGTGCTACGCAGGGATGAACAAAGGGTTAAATGTTATCAATAGAAGAGGGCAACATGTCTCTAGGGGGTGCCCACCCTCCCTAGAGACATGCTGTCCACTCAGGTGGGCATGTGAGGGGTTAATCTTGGCATTTATAGTATTGCCGGCTATTGTCTGCAATTTTAATTTTATGAATGAACCTGGCGGCTCCTCACTGTGGAGGAGATACAGTACGTTATTTACGTACTGTATGAGCCGCTAGCCTTGGTCCTGAAAGCATTAACCTTAGGTCTATGGTGAAGCACTGCCCATAGACCTAATGTTAATTCTTTCAGGACCAAGGCTAGCGGCTCATACAGTATGAACATTACGTACTGTATCTACTACACAGTGAGGAGCCGCCGGGTTCGTTCATAAAATTGAAAATGCAGACAATAGCCGGCAATACTATAAATGCCAAGATTAACCCCTCACATGCCCACCTGAGTGGACAGCATGTCTCTAGGGAGGGTGGGCACCCCCTAGAGACATGTTGCCCACATCTATTATTAATATTAACCCTTTGTTCATCCCTGCGGCAGCACGGATGAACAAGGCATACGGTAACCGGATTGCTCTGGATTACACATCCTGAGCAATCCGATTACCGCATTGCGGTTTGAAAGGACACATTTCCGGATCTGGAAGCGATAACCGCAATTACCCTACCAAGTGTGACCCTAGCCACAGTCATGACTAAAAGTGTTGAAATTATTCCAGAAGATGAAAGATATCTCCCCCAAAAATTATTGCAATTACACGTGTTTTGTCATATACATATGTAAATTGCTGTTGGGAGAAGACGCCTTCAAATATGAGAGACTGGGAGCAGATTATAAAGAAGAGTCCATGAAAGAAGCTTGTGGAGGTTATAGGAGGCGATTGATTGAAGTTATTTTTTCCAATTACTGAGCAACCAAATATTAAGTTTTAGGTGCCAGCAATTTTGTCCGGCCTATTTTGGGAGTTTTGTGTGAAATTATGTCTCATTTGCCCTTTATTCCGCTGTTTATTTGTGTTGTTCCAACACACACAAAGGAAATAATCGTGTGTATGACAAAATGTGTGTTATTAGAATAATTTTTTGAGATTTTCTCAACCAATATGAAGGGTGTCACCACTTTCACCCATGACTGTGTTAGGTATTGCCATATCGGTAAAAGTCCAATCTATCAAAATATAAAATCATTTAACCTGTATAGTAAGGCTGAATCACAAAAAAACAGTCAAACAAACATGTAAAAATACTCTGTTGTACAAAAACACAGTAAAAAGCAAGTGCTGCTGAAGAAGTAAAATACAGGGTATTTAGTTGATACGTTTTTTGCAAAAAATGTATACTAAGCTGCTCTACCAACTTCAAGGTAACCCGTATCAGAGCAGTCCCTATCTGATGTAGTTAAATCCTGACCATGTGTATTGGTACCTAAAATGAGCAGGATCCCGACAGGTCCAATTGCAGAAACAAGGAATAATTTAGACAAAAACTAATGAACCATGCATACAGTGAACACATCTGTAGGACAGTGTTCACACCACCAAAAGACTGAATCACAAAAAAACTGTCAAACAAACGTGTAAAAATACTCTGTTGTAATAAAGCACAGTAAAAAGCAAGTACTGCTGAAGAAGTAAAATACAGGGTATTTAGTTGATACGTTTTTTTGCAAAAAATGTATACTAAGCTGCTCTACCAACTTCAAGGTAACCCATATCAGACAGAAAATTAGTGTTGATTTACAGAAGAGTCTCAAATTATTAAATCATAAGGTAGGGTATTTACTTCTGCTAAAATTGTAAACTTTAATTATGCACTTATGCAAAAATGACATACAAAAACCAATAAAAACTGAGTGCACAGGATAGTTTAGGGAAGGAAGGAGCTTGCCTTAGCACTTATACCTCCCTCCTTACCCTTCCTGCCAGCGGGGGTCGGCACCCTACAATCGATGTGGTGCCCCCACTCGGCTCACCATATGCTTACCCTAGAAGCACACGTCTGACATACCCAATGCATATACGTTCAGAGCCCACTATCTACCTTTATCCGTGAGCCACCCTCCCTTGATGATTTCGATATGGTGGCTATACTCGTATATATCATGGAAGATGCAGTGGTACCAGTACTTAGCTCAAAAATGGTGCTAGGAGTCTCTCCCCGCGCGCCTCGACGCGTTTCATCATCATCAGGAGGCTCGATATGATGTTTCCATAGCTGCGGTCTTTGCCGGTGCACAAGAAAGCTGATATGCTGAGGGGAACCTCCATGATGCCAAATGCTCCCTTATATCTGGTCTGGAGCTGTCAGTACCTCCCCTTCTCTCATGTCACTTCCTGTGTGGCTTCATTCAATGTTTACCCCCCAAGCAATACTCCAAAAAGTTATAAAACCATCCGATAAGGGCGGAAATATTGTTTTGATGGATTATGAAAAATATCGGGAGATGTGCTACCGCATCGTCAATGATCACTCTACATATGAGGTCTTGACATCGAACCCTACTGATGGGTATATAGAGGAATTGGATGTTATTTTGGAATATGCCAGGGAGGGAGGCCTTATTACTAAGAGTGAACATGATTTCATCAAACCTATCTATCCAGTAACCCCAACTTTGTATGCCCTTCCCAAGGTGCATAAGGGGTTGGAGGTTTTTAAAAGGGAGGCCAATTGTCTCCGGTGTGGATTCCTGCACCCAGAATGCGGGAGTCTACGTGGACACTATTTTACAACCTTTTGTAACAGGACTCTCGTCCTACACAAGGGATACTGCCGATTTATTGAAGAAACTGGATGGGGTCCATCTTAGGCACGATACCATTCTGGCCTCTATTGACGTTGAGGCACTTTACAGCAGTATTCCTCATGATTTGGGTATGCGTGCTGTAGAGTACTATCTCAACACAAGGGCAAACATATGCCGTAGTCACAATATCTTCGTCTTAGATCTTTTAAAGTTTGTGCTTTATCATAACACATTTCTTTTTGACCGGAAGTACTTCCACCAGCTCAGGGGAACGGCGATGGGGAGCTCCTGCGCCCCGTCGTACACTAATCTTTACCTGTTCTGGTGGAGGAAACCATTGTGTTTAAAGATGGCACAAACTGGTGGGAGCCCCATATAGCCCTCTGGGCCAGATACATTGATGATGTGTTTCTATTATGGTCTGGCCCAGAGGGGAGCTTTTCAGAATTTGTCAAGTGCCTGAATATGAACAGTATCGGCCTGCGATTCACATACGAGAGCAGCGCATCTGAGCTCCCTTTTCTTGACGTATCTATACGGAAAGAGAGAGATGGGTATTTGTCCTCAAAAACGTATCGTAAACCAACATCTACGAACAGCCTACTCAGATGGGAGAGCTCGCATCCGGTCCCCCTGAAAAGAGGCATACCCAAAGTACAATACCTTAGACTAAAGCGCAATTGCTCAGAGGTGCCCGATTTCAAAGTTCAGGCCGACGACCTGACTAGACACTTTGTTCAACGTGGGTACCCACATTCTGTGCTACAGGCAGCACGCTCACATGCAGAGAAACAAGATCGTGAGACGCTATTGCTGAAATGTGGTAAACGCCAAAAGGAGGACTCTAAGGTGACTAGGTTGATTGGTACCTTCAACTGTCAGAATAAGAAGGTCGTGTCAGTGTTGCGCCGGTATTGGGATGTCCTGGTTTCAGATCCTGATTTGAGAGACTATATCCCCCAACACCAAGCGTCACATATAGGAGAGGGCGATCGCTTCGAGACAGATTGGTGCATAGTCACTATAGGCCACCAGCCAGCGACTCCAACTGGCTTGGACATAGACCGATCGGGTTCTATAGGTGTGGTGACTGCTCTTTTTGCGGTCACATGGCACCAGGTAAACCTGTAACAAGCATGGCTAATGGAAAGACGTTTTTCCTACGAGATTTTGCAAATTGCAAAACGTCTGGGGTGGTGTACGTGGCTACATGTTCATGCAGACTAGACTACGTAGGGAAGACCATTAGAGAGTTCAGACGCAGGGTGGGCGACCATCTGGGGGATATAAGGAAATCCAGAGACACTCCTTTGGCGCGACATATGAACGTGGTACACGGTGGCGACCTAAAACAACTATCATTCAGAATACTAGAGGTGGTAAAAATGGGCCCAAGAGGAGGGAACCACGATCGGAGCATTCTACGAAGGGAGACTGAATGGATTTTTAGATTCGGGTCCCTGGCCCCTGGGGGGATTAACGAACAGATGTCGTTCGCATGTTTTCTGTGAAAATAGGGCATGACTTGGTACCCATACTTAACTAGCGAACTATTCATAGTATGTGAATGTACTATCGATCTAATACATATCCGGTGAGATGCTGTCAGTCCATAGATGTCTCAGTCTCCCATGTTGCTTTTTTGAATCGATGGTAATATGTTTGGCCATTTCTGGTGTTATTCATTTTCTCTGTTTGTGTCCTGGTCCTAAACATCTTTTGCCCCTTCCTTCTATTCAGCCTTCATTGTGTTGCCCGGTCTGTAGGAGAATTTCTCTGCAGCCGACCCGTTCGCACCGCCCCCAGGTATCCTGGCAACAGCAATGCGGCCATATCACTCCCGCGCATGCGCGGGCATGGGGCGCGTCATAGCTTATGACGCGGTCTCCCCATGTCCGCGCATGTGCGGCGATCGTGCGCGTCACTTCCGGTGACGCGTGCGTTCCAGCGGCCATGCTGGTGAGGTCGGCGTGCGTTCCACCGGGCTGGTAAGCCCGATATGTGGCTGGTGGCGATATGAGGTAACATTAGACACACTATCATTAACAGCACACTCCACATTTGGCCCTTTTTGGAGTATTGCTTGGGGGGTAAACATTGAATGAAGCCACACAGGAAGTGACATGGGAGAAGGGGAGGTACTGACAGCTCCAGACCGGATATAAGGGAGCATTTGGCATCATGGAGGTTCCCCTCAGCATATCAGCTTTCTTGTGCACCGGCAAAGACTGCAGCTATGGAAACATCATATCGAGCCTCCTGATGATGATGAAACGCGTCGAGGCGCGCGGGGAGAGACTCCTAGCACCGTTTTTGAGCTAAGTACTGGTACCACTGCATCTTCCATGATATATACGAGTATAGCCACCATATCGATATCATCAAGGGAGGGTGGCTCACGGATAAAGGTAGATAGTGGGCTCTGAACGTATATGCATTGGGTATGTCAGACGTGTGCTTCTCTGTATGGTCTGAGTCTTTTTAACACTGAGACACAGTTTGTGACTGTGCTTCCCAAGGGATACCCCTTTGGAGTGATTATAGGTGGGGTGCACCACTTTCATTCTAAAAGGGAGAGTCTAGGGTAAGCATATGGTGAGCCGCCGACGAGTGGGGGCACCACATCGATTGTAGGGTGCCGACCCCTGCTGGCAGGCAGGGTAAGGAGGGAGGTATAAGTGCTAAGGCAAGCTCCTTCCTTCTCTAAACTATCCTGTGCACTCAGTTTTTATTGGTTTTTGTATGTCATTTTTGCATAAGTGCATAATTAAAGTTTACAATTTTAGCAGAAGTAAATACCTAATGATTTAATAACCCATATCAGAGCAGTCCCTATCTGATGTATGTAAATCTTGACCATGTGTATTGGAACGTAAAATGAGCAGGATCCAGACAGGTCCAATGTCTGACTTGGACTGACTGCAGTAGACCGCTTTTTATGTGTAGGGTTCAAAGGGGAGGGGTGGGAGATCTTGCAGAAACAAGAAATAATTTAGACAAAAACTAATGAACCATGCACACAGTGAACATGTCTGTAGGACAGTGTTCACACCACCAAAAGACTGAATCACAAAAAAACAGTCAAACAAACGTGTAAAAATACTTTGTTGTAAAAAAAAACACAGTAAAAAGCAAGTGCAGTACCAGATCTGGTTATTGGTGCCACAATGTTTTGTCATTGCAGATCTGGATCCATTACTGGATCCAGATCTGCAATGTGGTGCCAAATGTGACTGCACACGGATAATACCGGATCCGGTAATGGATGCAGTTACCGGATTGTGCCTTCCAAATGTGACCCCAGCCTTACACAGAGTTTTGCACAAATTTTACTGACGGTCATGGCGGCGGCGGAATCTGTTCAGATCTGCCCGATAGTTTATCTGGTGGCTAGGATCAACACAGGCAGACTCAGTGCCAGTGTCAACCTGCTGTGTGCTCATTCATAGGCAGGCAAGCAGGAGTTAATCTCTGCTGGTCTGCTTGCTCATTTTATCATATGTTGGGGGGAGGCCTATCACAGCTGCTTCCCTGCTATTTATGCTGGTGGAATCCTTAAAGCTATATCAGCTATAGTTTATCCTATGTTGGTCTGTGAGGTGTGGTGTCCCAGACCCTCTGGAGAAAGTTGTGCTATTTTCATTGTGTTAGTGTGGAAGTGCTCCTCTATTGTTCTGGAACTGCCTTCCTGCTCTTGTTTTTTCTCCTTCTACTCTTAGGCTACGTTCACAAGTAGCATAATGCAGGCGTATTCCTGCTTCTACGTGGCCCATTTGAGCGACCGCATAAAAGCAGTGCTAAATAAAGCTGAATACTCCTTCCAGCAAAAGCTATGGCTTTTGCTGGAAGGCGTGCAGACACGACGCTTTGATGCATATTTTTGCGCGGGTGCTTTCACTGCAAAAGCACCCATGCAAAAAGAGTTGACATGCTTTTTTTTCAGCTCGCTTACTCCATAGGCTACATGTTATCATGGCCTCGGAGAAAGGGCGCGGGGAAAAGCCCGATGTCGGCATGCAGTAGCGATTTTTTGCACGCGAACTAAAATGCCACTGCCGAATACGCGGACAAAAGCACTGCATGCGAACGTAGCCTTATTGTCTTTACCTTTGTGTGTGCTTTTTGACTGAGTTTTGGTTTCCCCTTGTCTGTCTTTGTCAATGGATTTCATTACTCCCCGGTCCCGGGGAGAGGGGGGTGAGTGAAAATCAGGACTGGTCAGGAGCAAGGCCAGGGAAGGAGAAGACTCAAGTCTCTCCACCATTTGGAGTTCTCTTAAGACAGAGATAGCAGAGGGCTCCCAAACTTAAAGTATAAACGTCATTTTATTGAAAAAAAAAATACTGCACTGGTTGTTAATGATGGGTCACATATAAGCTAAGGTAATGCTTTTCTTGTGCCATATGACTTGTTTTGTCAACTTTTTTTATGTGCTTTTAAAAACTGCATTTTACATCTGTGTGGGGGTTGCCAGCAGCACATAGGGAGCAGTGTAATGTGACAGCAGAGAAAGGGCAAGAGAGATCCTGAGTTGTGTTGGGAGTCAGCAGAGAAGGAGCCAGATGACAGATCAGAGAAGCTTGTGCCAAGGTAGGAGCAGAGCAGTTTGCACTGATCCTGATATTCTGACATTGCTCAGCATTGTGCTGTAACCTGAGGTAATGTGATACATTGTCACCTCTTCAGCTGCAGTGAGGAGCGCGCACGCTCTGTAGGCCCGCCCCCTCACTTATATGGTAATGTGGCCATATTCAGTGTGAAGACAGATCTGACTGAGAATGGCTGCATCTGACACAGTCTAGTGGAGACATCTAGTGGAAGACTCATGAATAGCTTTCCACCAGATTTCACTTATAAAGTGTATTTGGAAGTTTATTAAAATCTCTAGCTCTACATTATTATTAAATAAAAATTTAAATGGTAGTTACGCTTTAAAGGGGATTGACGTGTGCAGCATAACATCACTAATTTTTTTTATTCCTCCCCTGTGGGCTTGGAAGTCTGCTGTAAGCTGAACCCTTGACATCATCCAGACTCATCCAGGGGGAGGGGGTTCGTCTTACAGCAGATTGCCAAGGCCACAGGGGAGGAATAAAAGAAAAACCAAAATAGTGATGTCATGCTGCTCACAATCACCTGGTTCCCCGTTATCCAATGGTCATCATGACAGTGTCATAAGTAAATATAAGGAGGTACTTCATTAGGATTACCCCTGTCCAAATGCTCTGTTAGCTACAAGGAAGATGAGCACGTCATACTCCGGAAAATCAGCTGTTGGCAACGGGACTCAGGATCTGGACTAGTGACAGACACCTGATCAATGATGAGACAAGGATTATCCATTACGATATCACTCATCAGTACTGAGCTGAAAGCCTCCTCGTTAGAACTTGCCTATCCTTTGACATTCTGATGTTCCGTATATTTTGCTTTGCTTGCTGCCTATGTAATTTATTCAGGTTAGTCAATAAGGTATCCCTCCAGAACACTTTTGTCATTATCATAGTTTGTTTTACCTTAACATGTCACCATAATAAAATTTTTTATTGTATGTCCTAATTGTAAATCATAGAACTTTAGCTTTGTAAATACCGATTGTTCTTAGCAAAGAGCAGCAAACGATCAGGGTCATCTATCCTTGACACATGAACTCTATCTCCGCATGTATCAGCTTTTCGTGCTACGGGTAGATCTTTAAGTAAACTCAAAAAGCTTCAGAATTAATTGGAAAGGGGCTTCCATCTACATCTCAAATCCTAAGCAAACATGTACCCAGGGATCGATAATCCAATATAGTCTGCCGCTGTTTGTCTCACTGGCCTGAGATTTCACTTTGCAGCTAAATATTGATTTATTTCTCAAAGTGATAATTAGTTGCTGCCTACAACAACAATCTTGTCTCATGCGGCGCTTTACATCATTTTTCATGTTTTTTGAGTATGTGAAGCTTTCAATCTCTTTCTGTATTCTCGTTAGTCAATTAGTGGTGGTAAGTGGAGATGTCTCTTGTGCTTTGAAGCCGGATGGACAGAAGATCGCGTGATCTTCCTTATCAGCAGTGCAAAGAATGGCATTATGTTATGTATGTTTGTAGGTTTAACCACAATTTTCAAGAGTCTATGCATTCTCGCCCCCTTGATCTGACCTTGGGCAAGAAGAGACACTACTATAAGCTAAGTAATAAAGAAGCCAATGCAAACATATAATGTTGAGTATTGTGTCTTTTACTAATTCATTGGACCCATGCTCAATTAATCTTTACCACATCTATTTTTGGATAATGCCGGAGACGCACTGGGGAGTGTCATGGATATAATTCAACAGTTTGGTAATATCTCCGGTCTAAAGACAAATTGGCATAAATAATAAAGACATCACACTAGATTACATATGTATGTCGGGGAACTCAAAAGGAGTGATTTCAGGGATCTATAATGATTTGTTACATGCATTTTTGGAAGGGTACCGACCGATGGCTAAAAGCAAATGGGAGGGGGACGTGGGTGAACTGACGGAGGACCAGTGGGAAACCATACTTGAAACAGTGCCCCGACTGTCCCTAAGTGAACAAGCAAGACTATCACAACTGTATATAATTCATAGGACCTATAGGACTCCGGTGGTGATGTTCAGAGCGGGCCTGAGGCGGGATTCTTGTTGTCCCAGGTGCGGATCGGAGGGGGCTGATCTACTACATATGCTGTGGTCGTGCCCCCGCCTGTCGGCTTACTGGACAATAGTCATTACCAGTATAGAGGGAGTGTACGACTGTAGGATTCAAAGGAATCCAATAGTGTGTGTGTTGGGGGATGTGTCGGAGATTTCAGCGTCTGAAGCTAGTAGGATCGCCATAGCCAGGCTATTGTATGTAGCACGGAAGTTTATAGCCAGTAAATGGATTAATCAGGAACCTCCAACCAGGCAAGAATTTATCCGTAAGGCACAACAAATTATAAGGCTGGAGGAACTAGTATATAAAAGGAGGAATAAAGAACAAACGTTCGAACAAATTTGGGCGGCCTGGCTGGCACGCGCTTAAAGGTGGAACCTAATTAAGTGAGTCGGAGCACCTACCTGTATGGGATGTGGTAGAGGTGTACTGGGAGGGGGGAGAGGAGTTTTATATTTCTCTAAGTTTCACAAACTGTCTTGATTGCTATTGTGGATGTTATGTTTTGTTGTTTTGTTTTTTTTAAATAAATAAAAATAACTGGTTTTAAAAAAAAAAAATCTTTACCACATACCACATACCAATTTATAGAAACCTAAATCAACATATTCCACAGTAAACTACAGAGATTACTATCATTTAGATATATAAAGAGAGAAATATTCAGCTCACCCCATTATGTCCTGGTTCCTTGGCTGGTGATCGGTGCACGGAGTCACCCTGGTTATGGCGGTGAGGAAATCCAATACAAGAAGAGTTATCTCCAGGGACTACAGGAGATAAGGTTCTTAAAACTTCACGTTTATTAAGCCATTGTGGCGCCCCACTGGTTGAGAAGCCACATAGGGGTACTGCACTAACAAGTGAGTGTGTGGTATCCCTGTGGCCAGGGGAGATGGGATGTCACATAAGGGACCCTCATTACACCTATCCACACACCTTAGACCAGGGGACCAATGTGTTAACCCATTGCTTGGGAACAGGTCCCGGTGGGAGGAGATTAGGTGGGTAGTAGAAGAGCGGGAAGAGAGTAAGTCAGAAAGAAGCTGGGGTGAGCTCCTGTGGGGAGCGAGGAGTCGGATGGCAGAGAAGCCGTTGGGGAAGAGAGGGGATCCTAGGGTGTTGAGATGCACCCGTATTCGGACCGGTACGACCACAGGCCGGAGGTACCCAGTCCAGGAACAGAGAACCGGCTCCGAGAGCGGCGCAGGTGAAGATTGACTGCGCTTGACTGCGCATGATCGTGCGCTCCCATTCACTCCCATATGTGATTTGTATGCAGGTGGACGCCTGCGCACAAATCACACACTCTCCTCCGCACCAGGGACTCGACATGTTGCATTCCTGGTGCAGAGGAGAGTGTGTGATTTGTGCACAGGTGTCCGCCTGCATACAAATCACATATGGGAGTGAATGGGAGCGCACGATCATGCGCAGTCAAGCGCACACACGGCGGTTCCCCTCCGCAGAACGCTGCGGAGGGGAACGCCAGTGTGAACCCACATAGCACTAGCAGCAGCAGGACACCAAACTAAGAGTCACACACACACACAAGCAGTGAGTGCACTTACATTTACACGGGCACGACTCAGGCGAGGCAGGCAGCAGTAGTGCACTACTTGCTGTCTTTGCAGCAGCAGCACCACGCTGGGAGGTAGTGGGGGACTCAGACTGGCCTGGCTGGCTTCCTCCAGACAGTCCTCCTCAGTCAATTCTGTGGGGCCACCAGACTGCAGTCTCACCGGCAGCAGAGCAATCAGCAGAGCAGCCAGACAGTGTCACAAATCACAATTTCAAACAGTATGGCGGCTGTCACTGTCTGTCTGCGCTCCGCTCTGAGGGACCGGGTGGGTGGGTGGGTTCACACAAGGTTCACTGAGTGCGTGCTGATGTAGCACGCACACTACACACCGCTCTGAACCCACCCTCCCTCCCTGTCTTTGCTGGGCTGCCTGGCGCAGTGGCCATCCAATCCCGGCGTCCCGCAGGCCGGCCGGGTGCCATGACAACGCACCCGCTGCTGCCCGGAAGCCTGGACTGGTCCCGCGGTGGCGCTGCCTGCAGAGAGCTGAGAGCTCTGCTCTGCTCAGAGGTGAGTGCGGCGGCTGCGGCCGCGCCGAGCCAACAGACGTCACGGCCGCCCGCCCCGCTAGCACTGACTCAAGTCAGTGAGTCATTGACTCACTCCCGCCCGCGCCCGGCGTCCCGCCGGTTGCCATGACGACGCAGCCCTTGCTGCGATTTGAAGCCCAGAGCGGTCCCACTGCGGCTGCACCGCGCTGACAGCCAGCCGCTCTCACATCATTTCACTGTTCAGGGTGGCTGCCGGCAGTATCGGACGGCCCTGAACTGTCACTAAACCGGCAGCCTGGAGGGCAATTGCCCCCCAGAAACCCGGCCCGGTCCGCCCCTGGGTATCCTCAGAGTTGAAGCTGCCTTGGGTATGAGCTTAATTAAGAGATTAGTTTCAGAGTCCAGGCGAGCTGTGAGTGGCCGCCTGGACTTCTGCGTTATCAGTGACAGCTGTGTTTGGCTGTCATCACTTTCCCTGCTCAAAGGCACTGTATATAAAGCTCAGTTGACTGACAGAGCATCACTCAGCTGAGGAGATTCCTGAGAAGACGTCCCTATGAATGAGCTTCTTGCTGCATTTCGCCAGAATGTGGCATCAGAGGGTGGCCTAGAATGGCTGAAGACTTGCCTGGCCCCTACTGTTATGTCAGTCTCTGACCTACCAGGCCCCTCTGCTCCTACACTAACTAATCCAGTCCCCCCCTGTGGTCTCCACAGAGGCGGCGGCCTTAACAAGCGGTGTTATTGCGGAAGTTGCAGGCGGTGTCGCCAGTCAGCTGGCTCAGGGTTTATCCCCGTAAACGAAGGGATCCAACCGTAGGAAGAGGACGGTGAGCCAGCAGTACTCACCGCAGCAGTCTCCAGCCCGGCATCGCCATGGGTCCCATGTGAAGAAGATTCCAGAAGTCGCAGCAGCCGGAGTAAGAGCCCGCCCTGCAGCGCCGCGGGGAGGAAAGCATCAGAAGGCTCGTGGAAAGAAGAACAGGCCTGCTCCCAACTCCCATCAGCTGATTACTGCACAGCAGCAGCCCGGTGTTTCTGGTAGGACTGCCAAGGAAGCGGTCATAGCAGGCTTTTTAGCTAATTCCCGGTGTAGCTGCGAAGCGCTTGTGGGTTCACATGGGCTGGGGTCGGGGGCTATGAGTATAGGAACTGCTGCTATCATTGATCCAGCAGTTTTAACCCCTCTTGCCTGTAGCGTGACACAAGCGGCCCAGGTATGGGCTTCAGCACCTCCTTCATCTTTTCAGGCAGCACTGTCACAGGAGTATTTTCTGGCATTAGTCGGCAGGTTTCTGTGGTTAATGAGACAGGCTGGCTAGAAATATACCTAATGTGGTTTGGGGTGTTTAAGCCCCTATTGAGGTATATCCCCTGTCAATTCAGAGTTATATCCGTGAAGTTTTATCTGCGGGGCACACATTAACCCCTCAGCTTCCAATAGCTAATAAATCATTGGGGGTTGCTGAATCGCTGTTAAAGGAGGCTATGACTTGTCATATTTCTCTTTTGGGGTTCCATTTACCAGCTGCAGTAAAGAATAAGATCTGGCAGCATGAATATGTTGACTTATTCAGCTTGCTACCCTCTGTGTGACCTGGAGGGATTTCAGCTGATAAAAAAGATGACAAGAACGACGGAGACGGGGATAAAAAACGGCCATATAAATCATTTCAGTTGTGGTTGCAAGCATTTGCAATTTATGCTGCGGTTCTAGGTGAGCGGGAGCCTGCTTTGTGTTCAGGGCTTTTTCAACATTTAGTTATAATTCTTGAAGGTTACAGGAATTTTGTCAGAACTGCTTGGTTATTATATGATGAAGCTTTCCGCCAAAAACTGTCTGTATATTCCAACGTGCATTGGGGTTCCAAGGACGTTGGTCTGTGGGTTAGTCTGATGTTGCCCCAGCGTTCGGCAACCTTGAGGTCAGATACTGTTGTAAATTCATTGGAGCACCCTCCAGTGGTTGTTGCTGGTGATGCAGCTGACTGTGTGGGCTTCACAGGTGATGGGGATTAGCAATCTGGCTCTTCGAGCACATAATGGTTAGAAGTGGATCATTCCTTGCCAGTTGTCTTTTGTTCCTGGAGGAGTTCACATCTCTCTGGTTTATTCTGCTCTGTGGAGATCTTTGCAAGATAAGTGAATGGTTTTCTGATATTTTGTGGCACACTTTTGTGTGCTTAAGGTTCTGCTTATGTTTTGTCTTATTATGAGCTGTGGGTTTTGTGCCGCCCAGCTTAGGGGACCGGGATACCCGGCGCAGGGTCCCTTTCCTTGGGGGAGTCACTGGTGGCTGGACCCAGGCCGTGGCCCCAGGCTGGCACACTCCTAAAAGGGGGGTATTTACAGGTGATTTAGAAGTTTATATAATTTATAAAGTTTGTAGATGTTATTGTCGTGACGCCACCCAGAATAATGTGGCTATATATGGCCACCGCTGCCTTGTACTGGCCAGGGGATGATGGTGAGAGGCAGCTGAGATGGTATAGCCCTTTTCCGGGTAGGGCTGTAGGGTCCCCTGGACAGGTGATGTTAAAGTTAATGATGGATGAAGATGGAAGTATGGTGAGGAGATGTTAAGGACACAGACACTTACTTGATTCACAGCAAATTCTCTCAGCGGTGATGGTCCCAATCCTGGATAGATGGTAGCTGTTAAATCAGAGGCTGAGGCACAGATGAGGTTTAACTGGTTTACTTTCAACCAAACTATAATACAACAAGTCCCGTCTCCGGAGTCTGCAATAGGGGTTCAGTTGCTCAGGCCCCACCGGGTCCTTTACCTCCTGCTTGCGCTGTCTATGTGGCCCTGCTGCCGTGTGTGAACTCGCTGCCGGCCCAAATCTGTCCTCTCTGGGTCCCACTCAACAGGCAACTTGAGTCCTTTGTCTCTCTCTGCTTACCCCCTCCGGGAGTACTGCTGAACTCTTAGTATGTTGCTGTGTCTGGCCCTGTGAAGCTTGTTGTTACCTCACGTTTTTCCGGTTGCTGTATTGTATATAACTAATGCAGCCACGGATCCGGTGCAACTATTATGATCTTATACTGTGGCTAATACCCGCAGGGGCGCCACATTCCCCCTTAGTTAAGAACAGTACTCCGGGACTGTGGGACAATAAACATAAGATATAACAGATAATATCTACAGAGTCTTAAAAAAAAATAAAAAGTTACAAAAACCACTCAAGTTTAAAAAATAGAGTCTTGTAAAAAGTCACTTCAAATAGCGTCCATTAATACAGCTCTGTCCTTGAGGGCTATTTATTTGTTAGGAAAGGCACTGCACTTAGCGTCCATTTTTCCAACAAAGTTTATGAATAATTTAAGAATGTTCAAAAAACAGTCTTTCCGGAGCTTTAATTTACCGCCTCCGGGCTGATAAATGAAGAAAAGAATTCAAGAATATGCAAGTAGTTCATACAGAATAGTCTCTGCAGGTACTGAGCTTTTTTTGACGTTACATCTAATAACTACTAATTAACAACTAAACAAGTTCCTTTCAGATATTTCTGGTTGAAATATCTATTTACATTTGGTAGTCTGCATATCTTGCTGGTAATTGACCCTGAGTACTACGCTGTGATCTGCGTAACGCTTGTGTACTGGGTGTACTCAATGTGATGGTGTGAGTGGATGTATACCTAGTAAGTACTTCTGGTTCTGCTAGGGATAATTCCACATTTGTGGGGTTGGCAATTCCACCGTGTCCAGGACTATTATTACTAGGAATTTGTTCTTCCTGTCTTGGGACTTCTGGTATTACAGGCTCTGGTGTTTGATAGAAGGCCATCATGGGAACTACTACTGCACCATTGTAGGTTGGCCAGGTTTAAGGAA
This sequence comes from Allobates femoralis, assembly GCA_033576535.1. Taxonomy (NCBI): domain Eukaryota; kingdom Metazoa; phylum Chordata; class Amphibia; order Anura; family Aromobatidae; genus Allobates; species Allobates femoralis. Next base: position 51,096,308 of record JARQOC010000006.1, read on the forward strand.
AGTCTCCTAGATAGGTGTGATATACTCCATCTTCTTCTTTTTCGTTAACAGGTTGAACCGGTACTGGTTGAATAACTTCTGGTTCAGGTTGAATGACTTCTTTTTCTTTCAATGTCTCTGGACATAGTTTTAGATTGTCTCTTGACATTAGTACTGATGTTAATCCACCATCTTTGCTTATAAGACACATTTTAGGATTGTTCACTCTCATTGGTAAAACTGTATATGGGACGGATTCCCACTGATTGTCCAGTTTATTAGTGCGACGGTTTCTCTTGAGCACTTGATCACCAGGTATTAATGGGGTTGCTAGAGCATTCTGGTTGAAGTATTGCTCTTGTCTTTCTCTAGTTTTCTGGAGATTCCTTTCTACGCATTCCTGCACTTGGCGATACTGTTGTTGGCGTAGGGAGTCCCAGTTGGAATCCTGCACTTCTGCGTCAGGTTTTACAATACCCATTTCTAGATCTATTGGTAGCTTGCCAGGTCTTGCACGCATAAGGTAAGCTGGGGTACAGTTTGTGGAGCTTACCGGGACATTGTTATAGAGGTCTACCAAGTCAGGCAATTTCTCTGGCCATAGGTTTCTCTCTGTCTCTGGTAAAGTCTTTAAGAGATCGATTACAATATGGTTCATTTTTTCGCATAAGCCATTTGTTTGCGGATGATAGGCTGTTGTACGGATCTTCTTGCAACCATACATATTGCAAAATTCTCTGAAGATCTCTGATTCAAATGCTGTGCCTTGGTCTGCGAGTATTTGTTCCGGATATCCATGGGGTCTGCAAAAGTATGTCTGGAACGCCTTAGCTGCTGTTTTTGCAGTGAGATCTTTCACGGGCACTACTACCAAGAAACGTGAGTAATGGTCCACTATGGTTAAAGCATAGACATAGCCGGACCGGCTTGGTGTCAATTTCACGTGATCTATTGCTACGAGCTCAAGTGGTTGCTTGGTAACTATAGGCTGGAGTGGTGCTCTTTGGTTTTTTAGATCTTTTCTTCTGAGGTTGCACGGGCCACAGTTTCTGCACCATTCTTCAATTGATCTTCTCATTCCAACCCAGTAGAATCTTTCTCTTAAAAGTACTTCTAGCTTTTTCCACCCGAAGTGACCAGCACCATTGTGATAAGCTTCTAGGACCATTTTTACATCTTGTTTAGGCACAATGATCTGCCATACTAGCTCATGCGTCTTTGGATTGGTATATCTTCTGCACAGCTTTCCTTGGTACAGAAACATTTTGCCTCTCTCTTTCCAGAGTTGATGTGTCTCTTTCGGTGCATTTTCATTGGGATACGCACTTTGCTCAGTCAGCAGTTCTTTCACCAACTTCACAGCTGGATTGCTGTCTTGAGTGTCAGCCCATCTGTGGTGTGCTAATGGGTTGAGATTCACCTGTTGATGTTTCTGGTAGGCACTGGATTGATACTGTCCTACCTTGGGACGATGGAAGGCGGGTAGTTCAATTTCTTCAAGTTCTACCGGTTCTTCTTCCACGTCTCTCAAGTGCGGCATCCGGGATAAGGCGTCTGCATTTCCATTCTTTCGGCCTGCTCTATACTTGATCACGAAGTTGTAATTAGACAGCCGGGCTATCCATCGCTGTTCCAGCGCACCTAGCTTGGCTGTATCCAGGTGGGTCAATGGGTTGTTATCAGTATAGACGGTGAATTCTGCAGCTGCCAAGTAGTGTTTGAAACGCTCAGTCACAGCCCAGACTACTGCCAGTAGTTCTAACTTGAAGGAGCTGTAATTTTCAGGATTTCTTTCAGTAGGCCGGAGCTTTCTACTTGCAAAGGCGATGACTTTCTCCTTGCCTCCTTGCTTCTGAGATAGTACTGCTCCCAGTCCCACATTACTGGCATCTGTGTAAAGGATGAAAGGTTGATGGTAATCGGGGTATGCCAGAACTTCTTCTCCGGTCAATGCCTTCTTCAACTTTTCAAAGGAATCTTCCCTCTCATCACTCCACTGGAAAGGAGGATTGCGGTTTGAAGGCTTCTTCGACTGCCCTACCAGGATGTCTTGTAGAGGTGCTGCCAGGGGCTACAACTGTCTCTTATTACCCCGGCCTGTTTCATCTCCCTTAGCATGTCTTTAGCACATTGATAATGAGCGGGCGGTATGGGTCTATATCTCTCTTTTATTGGTGGGTGGTTACCGGTAGGAATTGTATGTTCTACCCCTTTAATCTGTCCGAAGTCTAATGGGTGTTTACTGAAGACCCGTTCATATTCTTCTACTAGTCGGTACACCCCTTGTTTTTGGTGGGTAGGTGTTGAATCTGTACCTATATGCAGCTGCTGACACCAATCTTCTAATTCTCCACTTGAACCATTGTCGTCCGCCTGACATGACGGATTCAAGGGCCCAATGGCTATGATGGCATTGTTGTCAACAGTGTATAGCTTGGCCATTGTAGCGTACCTTGGTAAAGTGACCTCTTCCTCTCCACAATTCAAAAGACGTATGGGCACTCTTCCCCTGTGTACCTCGACTATTCCTCTAGCCGTTAATATCGTGGGTCTACTATCAGTGTACACAGGCTCTACCAAGGCTTGGTAATCTCGTCCTTTAATACCAATGGCTGCTCTACACCATACCAGCATTTCAGTTTTTGGAGGTATCACTATAGGAGTTGGGTCACTTACCCTCACACTGCCGATTTCTCCACCTGCAACCTCTACTTGTTGCTTCAGCACCAATGCTTTTATCTCTCTCCAGAGAATTCTCTGCTGGCAGGATTGGGCAGTTTCCGCAAATTGCTGTAAAATAGTAATAACCTCGGAAAAACAATTTTCTAAAACATTCATACCTACCAATACAAAAGGTTCCCGTCGGTTAACATCAACAATTATGATACCCTGATTTTTTAATTCTGCTCTACCAATCTTAATGGTCATCTCTCTAAATCCTACTTGCGGTACCAATTTTCCATTACTAGCATATATACTTAGCTCAACATTAGATGGTCTTTTATCAATGTCTGAATCTGCCCAGTACCTCTTATAAAGGATATGTGGTATAGATGAAATCTGGGAACCAGTGTCCAACAAGGCATTGAGGGGAATACCGTCCAGCACGATGGGGATAATAGGACGTCCTCCGACGTACTTGTCGTGCCAGGGTGTTGGGCCTTGAAAGTTCACTCCTGCGAAGCGGCCCGCATTCCCAGGGGATCCTTGTTTAAATCACAATTGCGGGCGATGTGGCCTGGCTTCCGGCAACGGCGGCAAATAGGCTGTCCATCCGGCTGGTAACGGTCGTTGGGTCGTCCTCTCCACGCTGGGTATCTCTGGGGTCTCATCCAGGAAATATCCTCTCTGCGGTTCGCCAACTCCATCTTGGGTGTAGTCTGTGATTCTCTCATTTCCTGCATGGTTTTAGCCATTGAGGTGACAATGTCTGTTAGAGAGTCAAGCTTTTGCTGGAAAGCATCATTAGCACTGGCCTCCAGGGGCTTAACTGATGTCACTGGCATTCTCTGTTGTTGAGGGGTTTCTGTAATGGATGGCTCAGGATCCTGATCCCAAAGTGCCTCTGCCTGCTGGAGACGAATAGCGCTCTCCTTTAACTGGGCAAATGTCACTTCAGGGTCCTTGAAAGTCAGCATACTCGCATGCCCTCGATGAGAAGGGGTTAATAGTCCCTCAATGAATTGATCTTTTAACAATTTATCAGCGCCAGTGTTAAACATTGGTTCAGCCAGTGTAAGCGCTTTAAGGGCCTCCTGTAAATTCAGGGCAAAGTCTCTCACACTCTCATTGGCCTTTTGTTTGCAATTGAAGAATTTGGTCTTTGCTTTGCTACCAGCAGTAGTTTCAAATACTGCCTTTAATCCAGCTAGAATATGCTCAGCAGTGTCTTTTAGATCAGCGGACCATGCTGTGACTTCTCGCTTGGCATTACCACTTAACTGTGCCATCAGCAAACCGACACGCTGAGCTTCTGCCATTGGAAACATGTTTAAATAGGCCAGCAGTTTTTCTTTAAAATCATCAAAAGTATTAGGCTTACCTTCATACACTGGAAGCCATGGAGCACCTGGGGTATATGGCATCAACATCGGCATAATGGGCGCTGCACCTTGCGCCGCTGTGCTGCCGAGCGCTCTGTTCTGTGATTCAGCTGCATTTGTGTCGCCGGGTGTTTCGGCGTCTCCGTGCTGCGACATGTTGCGCCCCCTTAGTTAATCCGGACCCTTCCGGTCCTCTGCCTCCGTCGGGATGGCGTATAATCGTTCCGCTGTGCAGCAGGATTGGTTTTCCCCTTTTGCAGACGTCAGAGCTCTCAGCTTGGTACCGCCAACAAAGACACGCCCCCTGCTGCTTCTGCTCGCTGTGAGCTCAGTAATGGCGGAATCTGAAATTTTTCAGTCAGATCAGAGCTCAGGGCTATGACACAGTTCAAATAGCAGTCTCGTGCTGTGGCAGTTATGAGGTAATTAGTGATGATGCAATTTTACCTTAGAGGCTGGCGGCCATTTTGTTTCAATGTTAGTCAATGGGGAAAAGTCTATTTCAATGGTTTCCAATGGGAAAATCACTTTTTGATAAAAAAGTCAATTTTTCTCGGATTTTCTCACAATTTTCGGCATTAATCACGGCACACAGTACCCGATTTAACCAGGCACGGTAGATCCTGTTCGTGACGCCAAAGAGAGATGTGCCGCCCAGCTTAGGGGACCGGGATACCCGGCGCAGGGTCCCTTTCCTTGGGGGAGTCACTGGTGGCTGGACCCAGGCCGTGGCCCCAGGCTGGCACACTCCTAAAAGGGGGGTATTTACAGGGGATTTAGAAGTTTATATAATTTATAAAGTTTGTAGATGTTATTGTCGTGACGCCACCCAGAATAATGTGGCTATATATGGCCACCGCTGCCTTGTACTGGCCAGGGGATGATGGTGAGAGGCAGCTGAGATGGTATAGCCCTTTTCCGGGTAGGGCTGTAGGGTCCCCTGGACAGGTGATGTTAAAGTTAATGATGGATGAAGATGGAAGTATGGTGAGGAGATGTTAAGGACACAGACACTTACTTGATTCACAGCAAATTCTCTCAGCGGTGATGGTCCCAATCCTGGATAGATGGTAGCTGTTAAATCAGAGGCTGAGGCACAGATGAGGTTTAACTGGTTTACTTTCAACCAAACTATAATACAACAAGTCCCGTCTCCGGAGTCTGCAATAGGGGTTCAGTTGCTCAGGCCCCACCGGGTCCTTTACCTCCTGCTTGCGCTGTCTATGTGGCCCTGCTGCCGTGTGTGAACTCGCTGCCGGCCCAAATCTGTCCTCTCTGGGTCCCACTCAACAGGCAACTTGAGTCCTTTGTCTCTCTCTGCTTACCCCCTCCGGGAGTACTGCTGAACTCTTAGTATGTTGCTGTGTCTGGCCCTGTGAAGCTTGTTGTTACCTCACGTTTTTCCGGTTGCTGTATTGTATATAACTAATGCAGCCACGGATCCGGTATCCGTATCTGCGCTTTTTATCTAGGGTAGATAATGATGCTACCCGATTCTGAAAGTGTTCCTCTTATCAGTTTTCTCCTCCTCAGACCGATGGCTTGGCCCTGGAAATTGTCAGTCAGTCCTCAGGAACTCAATGCAGCTCCTGTCACTCTGAGCTCCTGGCTCCAACTGTCTGAAAATTTACCTCAAACCAGTGTTTTATCTCTAGGGAAGTCTCTGGTGTCTCTGGAGCTCCCCCTACTGGCCAAAGGTGGTAGTGCAGTGGCTTGGCTTTCTAAGTGAGTGCAACTATTATGATCTTATACTGTGGCTAATACCCGCAGGGGCGCCACAGTTTGCTATCTAGTTTGTATATTTGTTTATCTGCTCTCAGATAGGAAGTTTTCTTCCTAAGAATTTTACCATTCACTATTATCTGTTATTTCCAGTTCTGCTGGCATTTGGTTTGTAGATGTCTGCAGATATAGCTGTCACCGAGACTTAGTGACTCAGGGTAATTTTTGTTCTATATGCTGTTGGTGGTTTTTGATAGTGTTTTATACTGACCGCAATAGTATTCCTGTCTTTCCTATATAGCTAGTGTGGCCTCTTTTGCTAAACCTTATGCTCTGCCTATATTTGTTTTCCTTCTCTTGTTTCCCAGTTAATATCTGTGGGGGGCTTGCTATTCTTTTGGGGTTCTGCTCTGAGGCAAGATAGCTTTTACTACATCCATCTTTAGGAGCAGTTAGTTCTCCCGCTGTGCAGAGGTGTCTAGGTCTGGTTAGTTACATCCCACGGCTACTTTTAGTTGCGGTAAGTAGTCAGGGATTGCGGTCAATACAGTTACCAATGACCTCTATGGAATTTGAATCTTACTCTTGAGTCATCGGTTCATAACAGACTACCTCTCAGCCCTCCAAGCGGGGTTTTTGTTTTGCATACAATGACTTCTCTTGTAAATGGCCTAAATGCATGCCGTTTTTTGCACAAGTGTTCTTTTTGCAGCAGAGGGTACCTTGCCTCCAAATGCTACAAGGAGCATGGTTCTTCAGCTGGAGTTACAGGCTCTAGGGAGCCAGAGCAAAGAGGGTCTGACTCCAGTGAAACTGGACGCTGCTAGAGGTATACGCCGATCAGGTGAAAGCTCTATTAATCACTAAAGGGTTTTCCCTCGGTTTTTATCTCCCGAATTTTAAGGGTGAAATTTGTGTTATATCGAAGAATTTGGGCTCTATAAATGTTCATGCTGATTCTGTGGCAGCTTACATCTCCAAGGAATTGATGCTAGGGCGCATTGCGGGACCGTTTACGCATCCGCCATTCAGGAACTTTAGGGTATCACCCTTAGGAGTGGTTCCAAAAAAGGAACTAGGTTCCTTCAAGGTTATTCACCATCTGTCCTACCCATTCGGGAATTCTCTTAATGACGAAGTTTCTAGTGAACTGTGCATGGTCCATTACATGTCTTTTGATGTTGCGGTTTCTCATTTTCAAAATTATGGGGTGAGTGCATTGTTGGCTAAGGCAGACATTAAGTCTGCTTTTCGCCTTCTCCCTGTTTCCCTTTTGGGTTAAACTCTTTAGATTTTTATTTTAATGGTTCATTTTTCTTTGATCATTGCCTTCCGATGGCGTTCTCCCTGTCTTGCTACTATTTTGAAGCTTTTTCTTGTTTTCTAGAGTGGGCTACATTACATACAGTGCCCAGAGGTAGTGTCCTTCACTACCTCGATGATTTTTTGTTTTTCGGACCTCCTGGTCAGGACGATTGTCATTTAGTTTTGTCGGGTTTTTGTAAGTTGTCCAAGGCTTTTGGTATCCCTTTGGCTTTGGACAAAACGATATTGCCTTGCTGTAGGCTTGAATTTTTAGGCATTGAAATCGATCCCACTTGGATGGAGCTGCGCCTACCTTGGGAGAAGAGGAATGAGATTTGGCTCAAAATCTCTGCTGTTTTGGAGCTAGATTTTTTGTTTTTGGGACCTCCTGGTCAGGACGATTGTCATTTAGTTTTGTCGGGTTTTTGTAAGCTGTCCAAGGCTTTTGGTATCCCTTTGGCTTTGGACAAAACGATATTGCCTTGCTGTAGGCTTGAATTTTTAGGCATTGAAATCGATTCCACTTGGATGGAGCTGCGCCTACCTTGGGAGAAGAGGAATGAGATTTGGCTCAAAATCTCTGCTGCTTTGGAGTTAGATAAAGTGACGCTGAAACAGCTTCAGTCCCTACTTGGGAGTTTCAACTTCGCGCTTCGGATTATGCCGATGGGCCGGGCGTTTTTCAGGCGTTTGTATGATTGTACAAAAGGTCTCTCTTCTCCTTATGCCCACATTAGGGTTACTAGTGACATAAGAGAGGACCTGCAGATTTGGTTACGTTTTTAAAACAGTTTAATGGTCTCTGCTGGATCCAGGATGTTTTTATCTGTTCATCAGAGTTACGTTTTTTCATAGATAACACAGATTCGGACCATCTAGCATTGCTCATTGGATCTCATTGGGTTGCTACCCCGTGGCCTTCTTGGTGGTTCCTGGCTGGCTTACACTGATTTTAGTATTTCCGCTTGCAAAGTTTTTCCGTTCTTGTAGCTTTATGGGACCCTTATGGGGTTCAGAGATGCGTAATAAACGCATAATGGTCCAGTCTTCAGACAGAGGTTTAGTTATGGCGTTAAATGCGCTTTCATCAAAAAACAGGCTCATTAATTCACTTATGCGGCAGCTAGGTTTTTCATGTTTAGCTCACAATATTTGGTTAAAAGGCCAGCTTGATTTAGATGTCAATAGTTTTCACTGTACCTCTTTTATTTGTCAGAATACTCAGGTCTGCGTTGGTTCCAATTCCGCGATGGATCCGGACAGTACGCCTTGCCCTGGCCACCTATGGAAGTTTTTACAAGCCTAACCAATCAAAACACAAGCCTTGTAAACAATAAGAACGTTTAATGTCGTATACACTGAGCATTCCCCACAAATGGTAGCAGATGATTTTTTGATACATCTAGAGTAAGCAATCCTTGAGTCTCTCAATGCAGGAGTTGGCAATGTGTAAACGAGAGATTATCTCATCCACTTCTTCTGAGCATATCTTTGGAAAAGCAAAATCCCCGCCAGCCTGCAGGCTATCAATTACTCCGATATCAAAGTAATAACACTTTCTAGCATTGCTTAAAAATTCTAAAATGTCTTTTTATTTTAATTTATTGAAAACCTATCCTGAACAGACAGAAGTGTAGGCAGCAGTGTGGCTTACCCTACGCATTTCGAACTTTCCAGGAGAACACAGAATTATTAAGCAATGCTGGAAGCATTTGGACTTAGATCCCTAGTGTACCCCTTATCACACAGTGCTGTTTCGATGTAAGTTTTGATCTGGTTTAGTTTTTTTTAAAGCCAAAAAATGGAATTGGATTGTAAAATGGAGGAAAATCCTACATTTCCTGTCTTCGGGATCCCTTCATGGCTTTTGATAAAAAAAACTAAATTGTAGCTAAAATGACACTAAATTACCCTGTGTGAACCTGACTTTAAAATAAGGGCACCAAATTGTTACATAAGAATATGACATTTAATTTCAGTCCGTGTACTTTATCCAGAGGTTATGCTCTCCAGATAATGCACCTCTAATACTAGTAATTGCAATAAGAGGTCATTTATCTACTGAGGAATAAAAGTAAAGGTTACATTATTAAAACTAAAGAGCTTATGTTAGAGATTGGTCTGACATTTGATTGCTGTTCTTCTGCTCTTACTGAAGCTTATGATTACAGCAATAACCTGAATTTGCATCTAATCTTCTATAGACTGAGGTTATTTATTACTTACATAAACATATTTTTATGTCACTGTCTATTTCTTAAAGGGAATCCGTGAGCAGGTTGTTGCTATTTAAGCCGAGGACAACATGCTGCAAAGGTTAAAAAACAAAGCAAATGTGCTTCTCTTAACAGAGTCTGTGCAATTGTTTATGTAAACTAATGGCTTTATCACCCTGAGGTTAACATTATAAAGGCCCCGTTACGCATAGCGATATCCCTAACGATATCGCCACAACGTCAGGTTTTGTGACGTTGCAGCAACCTCGCTAGCAGTATCGCTCTGTGTGATGCTTAGCAGTGATCGGCCCCCACTGGGAGATCACTGATCGTTAATGAATGATTTGAACGATTTTTTGATCGGCGATCTCCCGCTGGGCATGCTGGATCACTGTGTGTGACACGGGCAACGACCAGCGAGCTCCATGCTTCACCCGAGAACCAAGCAGATCCCAACAACCGTCGGTTGTCGCCACATTGCTGGCTACTCACTGGTAAGTCTGCCTGTGTGGCATCTCACCAGTGATCACGTAGCGATGCACCAGCGATCCCTGCCAGGTCGTATCGTTGTCAGGATCATTGGTGCGTCGCTACGTGTAACAGGGCCTTAAGCCTAAAAAGTCACACTCAAGGCAGGCTAACACTCCCCTGCAGTGCTTGACACCTTTCAGTTAATGTACAATCTCTATAGAGAGCCTATTGTGGGTGGGACCAGCTACCTCTCCTGTTCTGTGTTCCTGAAACTAAATTATTTGATTGTGTCAGAACAGCTTCAGCAAGTAATCTGTGTGATACATTGTTGGATTCAGGGTTTCTTTGCCTACCTTTTTTTGCTGTCAGATGTAGTAGTAAAAACCTGCTGACAGATTTCCTTTAAAGGGGGGGGGGGCAAACAAGTACAAACATGCAGGTACAGCAAACAAAACCAGAGTTCATAAATCATGCAGGTAACAGTTCATTCACAGTGATGCCAAACAGAATTGTCTCTAATAACAGTTCACACTGGAAGATGCCAAAAACAGAACGGTCTATAAGTAACAGTTCATAACCAGGAAGGCCAGAAAGGGATGCAGTTCAGAACAAATGCAAAGTCCTGAACAGTCCAAAGTCCTGCAGCAACATAAACTTAACTGAGTGGCTGCAGCGGAGCCTTGTACAACAAACAGAGCTTACGTAAAGGGGGACAGGCTGGCTGAAAGAAACTGAAGCGGAACAATCTCTAGACAGAGCAATTTGATGCAGGGAAGTCTATTGGAAGCGGGTGGAGATTAGCTGTATTAGCTGACTACGGAGTAGCTGGAAAGAGATGAACCGGAATAGCTGGTGAAAGAGCACAAACTTGAGATGCACAGAGGAGCCAGAGATCCAAGCAAAATACTCAAGAAATGTCTGGAAGGTGGACAAAGCTTATATAGGCAGGAAAGTCAAAACACATGGACAGGAAGGAGGTAGCAGATACGATCTTGGATAAGGCGATGAGAAACAAAGAGTAATTTGAAGAGCCAGAATCTTGACAATCCCCAGTGCATGCTGGGATATTCAAACAGGGCATAATCAGGGGAAGGAGCTGTCACATACGTGAGGCATCCAGCTTAGGACCTTTGTGGCATCTGGAGTCAGAAAGTCACTGCGATTAACAGATCACATGGAGTCCACTCAGCGATGAACATGAGTGGTGGATTTTGTTTCTTTTGTAGGAGCTAAGAATTTCTTTTTAACCCTGCTGTGATTGCTTTTGCTCTAATCTAAGCTGATACAGCTTGCTGCCACTCCCTTTCATTATTTAAACTCACTCCTGGCTTTTTCATGTGCCAGTTATAGTTTTCTTATGCTGATCTCCCAGGAGAAGTTGTTCCTGTCACAGCCATGAAGTTGCTTTTGTTGTTTTATAACCTTTGTCACTTTTTCTGTGTTGCGTTATCATAGTAGCAAGATTGGTGTCGTAGTGCCCAATTCACTAGCCAGGGCTGGCCTATACTGATGGACCCTGTATGTAGCTCACATTTTAAAGCATCTTAACGGTTTAAGAACTCAGATTTATATGTTAATCTGCAGTTCTCGTGGTCCAATAGTTGCTGGATTATCAGTAATGTACTGTTCCTTATCATTTCACATTGTTTTCTGTTAAGATGCCGACCAGACACCCCACAAACAGTGCAGTTAATCACAACATCTGCTCCGTGTCAGATCGTTATGAATATACAATAATGAATGAGGGCATACATTTTTAATTTGTTTTGCCATCTGTCTTTGTGACTAAGCTAACATTAAAGCCCTTTTTTATTATTCAGATGCAGCAAGGAGACAAAGTCTACTTGATAGTTCACCAAAATAATAAAAATAACCAAAAAATCTAATTAATTTTCAATATGCTGTGTGAGCTGCAAATGGAGATGAATCTTATTGTTGCCTGTGTATTACTGTATGTTGAAGGGAACAGCTGTCGGTGGAAGCAACTACTGCAACTCATATTGTGACAGCAAACAGACTGACAGTCCGTCCTTCCATGCTGAAGATATGGCGACTGATGACTGTGTAGTCTGATATCTAGATCAGGCACATCACTGCACTCTCAGAGTCATATATGATGCAAGGTGAAGAATTTTTATTGGATATGAACAACAAGCGACCACTGACGTCGTTTCGGTCCACAATATCGGACCTTTCTCAAAGTGTCGCTGGAATTAAAACAAATGGAACACAAGTGTAAAAAAGTGAACAAGGATTTTAAGTGACTATACATATATACAATATGATACACATCATCATCAGAGCCACGCTGATCATGGTTGGTTCAAAATATAGAGGCATGGCTTCAATAATAGATCATTCTATTACATTAGAGTACATGCAAGACTAGTATACCAGGATGAAAGAAAGATCAGGTTACAGTTCAGAGTCAGATTTAGGGAGAAAGGGTTTACTGGAAATGGTACAGTGCCTACAAGTAGTATTCAACCCCTGCAGATTTAGCTGGTTGACACATGCGGAATTAACTTGGCATTGTGACATTTGGACTGTAGATCAGCCTGGAAGTGGGAAATGCACTGCAGCCAAAAAGATTTTTTTAATTTTTTTTTTTTTTTTTTAAAGCGTTAAAAGTTAATTCAGAGGGTCATTTATTATTCAGCCCCTCAAACCACCAGAATTCTGTTTGGTCCCCCTAAAGTATTAAGAAGTAGTTCAGGCACAAATAACAATGAGCTTCACATGTGTGGATTAATTATCTCTTTTGCCAGCCTTTTCTGACTATTTAAGACCCTCCCCAAACTTGTGAACAGCACTCATACATGGTCAACATGGGAAAGACAAAGGAGCATTCCAAGGCCATCAGAGACAAGATCGTGGAGGGTCACAAGGCTGGCAAGGGGTACAAAACCCTTTCCAAGGAGTTGGGCCTACCTGTCTCCTCTGTTGGGAGCATCATCCGGAAGTGGAAGGCTTATGGAACTACTGTTAGCCTTCCACGGCCTGGACAGCCTTTGAAAGTTTCCTCCCGTGCCGAGGCCAGGCTTGTCCGAAGAGTCAAGGCTAACCCAAGGACAACAAGGAAGGAGCTCCGGGAAGATCTCATGGCAGTGGGGACATTGGTTTCAGTCAATACCATAAGTAACGTACTCCACCGCAATGGTCTCCGTTCCAGACGAGCCCGTAAGGTACCTTTACTTTCAAAGCGTCATGTCAAGGCTCGTCTACAGTTTGCTCATGATCACTTAGAGGACTCTGAGACAGACTGGTTCAAGGTTCTATGGTCTGATGAGACCAAGATCGAGATCTTTGGTGCCAACCAGACACGTGACGTTTGGAGACTGGATGGCACTGCATACGACCCCAAGAATACCATCCCTACAGTCAAGCATGGTGGTGGCAGCATCATGCTGTGGGGCTGTTTCTCAGCCAAGGGGCCTGGCCATCTGGTCCGCATCCATGGGAAGATGGATAGCACGGCCTACCTGGAGATTTTGGCCAAGAACCTCCGCTCCTCCATCAAGGATCTTAAGATGGGTCGTAATTTCATCTTCCAACAAGACAACGACCCAAAGCACACAGCCAAGAAAACCAAGGCCTGGTTCAAGAGGGAAAAAATCAAGGTGATAGAGTGGCCTAGTCAGTCTCCAGACCTTAACCCAATTGAAAACTTGTGGAAGGAGCTCAAGATTAAAGTCCACATGAGACACCCAAAGAACCTAGATAACTTGGAGAAGATCTGCATGTAGGAGTGGGCCAAGATAACTCCAGAGACATGTGCCGACCTGATCAGGTCTTATAAAAGACGATTATTAGCTGTAATTGCAAACAAGGGTTATTCCACAAAATATTAAACCTAGGGGTTGAATAATAATTGACCCACACTTTTATGTTTAAAATTTATTAAAATTCAACTGAGCAACATAACTTTTTGGATTGTAAGATTTATGCTTCTGTTAATAAATCCTACTCTCGTTTGCAGTTTGAAGGCTCCAACTTATTGGCATCTTATCAAACCACCTAAATCTGCAGGGGGTTGAATACTACTTGTAGGCACTGTATGTATTGACTGGTAGTGAAGTCTCGGGTATTGAAGGTGGAAAAAATAGCTACTGTTCCTGTATGAAGGAGCTATTGGTGTTGTGACAACCTGGAACAGTGGTCTTAAAAGGGAAAGATATGACTTATAGTGTGAGATTCAGTGTCTTGAGGCAATGTCCCCCAATGGGTTTTTTTTTATATTGCCTAAGGATCAGTGGCCCACCTGTGGTAGCAATAGGCTTTGTTGAATCCAGGGGCACTCAATAGAACCGTCCCTTTAATATTATGCTGTAAAGTGACAATTTCAAAATCACTCTATTCTGCAATGTGAAGAAATACTGGCACCCGTTGAACTTTTCACTTCTTCGACTTTATTTTAAGTGCATATGTCCTACATGTCAAAGCAAGACGAGTTTCGGCTGTAAGTTCAGCCTTCTTCAAATGCAATTTGTAGAAGGCTGAGCCTACAGCTGAAACACGCCTTACTTTGACATGTAGAATACATGCACTTAAAATAAAGTCGAAAAAGTGAAAAATTCAACGTGTGCCAGTATTTCTTCTCATGCTACTGGGTGTGCCATCCCATTACTGAGCACCATCAAGGGAATGTGCTGCCGGGATCTCTCAACCTCATCTATTCTGTCATTGAAAATTATAATTTATGTATACTGCGTTTTGGATAGAAGACAACGGGTTCACTCCTTGCCACCAAAATGAAGGATAATCCTGAAAGTTTTCTTTACAGTTTATTGGAGCCGACGCGTTTTGTAGCAACCTTGCTACTTTCTTAAGGTACAGTAACATGGTCCCACCTCGCCGGAGATGTCGGCGGTGACTGGCGGGAGTGCACATGCTTTTGGTGCCCCTCCAGCGTCGCCGCCCCCCTTTTACACGGGAAGACACCTCCGGTGAGGCACTGGCGAGCTGACAGGCGGCATCGCCGCCGGGGTGTCTCAAAACTCCAGTGGTGATGCAGTACAATGGGAGCCTATGGCTGGCATCACCTGTCAGGTCGCCGGCGGCCGTATACATGGGGCAATGTGTACACATCGCCCCAGATCAGCCACATGGCTGCTGTGAAACCTGGCGACCAGTCGAATGCGTCGCCCTCGCCCATTTATATAGGGCGACGCATTGGCGACATCAGCGGTGATAGGCCACTCCCCCGCCTCGCCTATAATATCGCCGCCGATGTCGCCAGGTGTGACGTGGCCCCTAGGGCTCCAATAAAATGTAACAAAAGCTTTCAGGATTAACCTTTATTTTGGTGGCACGGAGTGAACCCGTTGTCTTCTATCCAAAACAGTGTGTACCGCATGTGTTCTGCAGCAGCCATGTATGTCTTCCAAGTCGGTTGTGACTCACACACCCGAAGGAGGTGAGTTGAACCACAAATAAGGTTATAATCTATCACCAGTAAAACCCTATGTGCGCTCCCCTCTTTCTTTTAAATTTGTCTATATTAAAACATTCGTCATCTGAAATATTCAAAATATCTTTGCTAACTTTTACCTATTGTTTATCACCAGTTTAAGAATACATAAAAGTTAATGGAAGATGTTATACATATTGTACATACAGTGCTCAGTATAAATGAGTACACCCCCTTCGAAATCTAGGATTATCTCACTAAATACAAGAACCATTTCCAAAATGTTGAGAAGACAGCATTTCATGCAACACTTTATAACCTGTAACATAGGTTTATAATATAACTAATTATAATAATATATATGTTATATATTATAATAATATATAAAGGTTAGTAATATAAATTTCATTACAAAATCTTGAGTTTTAGTGGATACAAAAATGAGTACCCTCTACATCAAAAGTTACTACATCTAGTATTTTATATTTTTGTAAATTAATTTTTCTAAATTCATGAAGCCTACAGTGAGACATGGTGGTGGCCATGTCCTTATGTGCGGCTGTATGAGCTGCTGGTGTCGGGGGCTCCATGTGATTGATGGTGTTATGAATTCATAGATGTTCTCTATATAGAAAGAGATGATGCTCCATCACTCAGTGCCCTTGGTAAACGTGCACTTTACCAACATGACAATAATTCAAAATACACTGTAATATTTCAGAAGAAAAACAGGGTTTGATTGAGAGGCCGAGTGTCCTCTGATCTGAGCCCAATGGAGCACCTATGGGGGATTCTGAGGAGACAGGTTGTCATCAATCTCCACCCAGCATCCAGGCTCTAAAAGAGCTCGCTCTTCAAGAATAGAAAAAGGTCAATGTCATAATATGTCCCCAATTTGTTAACTCCAGGCCCAAAAAGACTTGCCGTTTATCCAAAATACTAGATGTGGTAGTTTTTCATAAGGGGTGTAGTCATTTTTGCACTGAGTAATTTGAGTAAAACAGGAGATTTTGTAATGAGCATTATATTACTAACCTTATTTTTATTTTATGGATTAAAAAATATTCTATGAAAATTAGTCTTGTCAAAGTGTTAAAAACTGTTCTTGTGTTCAGTGAAATATTGATGAAAATCTTACTTTTCAAAGGGGGTGTACTCATTTATGTTGAGCACTGTATAAGGATAGAGCTGGTCAACATACAAAAAAAGCAAACACAATGCATAATAAGTGCGGAGCACCCCATTGCCTGGCCCATTTTGCTTAACTCTTGTGCAATGTTCACTGAGCATTATCATGTCCAGTTTATCCTCCATTATGGATCCTAAAACATTGGTCTATGGTAAGAGAAAAGAAGACAGATGAAAGTCACGTGTTCTTGTGTAATCCTTTGGGATTGAATTTGGGTAGTGGTGTAATGTCATGTGTATAAAATTACATGAGACTTTAAATACATCGAAAATTTTACTAGTCTCCCAATATCTGTAAGACATTAAGGGAGCACTAAATAGAGGAATTATGCACAGCCTTGGCAGGACCAGCACTGAGGATAATACAGAAAGGCATATGCATCAATGCTGATGGCTTTTTAGACTAAGGCCAGCTTCACACTACGGCTGGGATCCCATCCGTGGCTGTCCGCTTGAGCCAGACAGCCCCGTACCGGATCAACACACAGAACTGGAGGGCTAACTTGCCCCCGGGTCCGGTATGCAGCCGCACGCAGCTGCCGACGCTGATAGGTTGGGACCGCGGCTAGCTCCCCGCGAGCCACGGATCGGATCCCAGCCGTAGAGTGAAGCCGGCCTAAGTCACCACTTATTACTTGGCTTACTTTGCGTCAAAACTTTCTGCCAAAATTTTGTTGCATGTTTTTGGTGCATTGCGTATCAATTTAAAGGGAATCTGTCAGCAGACTTTTGTTAGTTTAACTGACAGCAACATGATGTAGGCTAAGAAGCCTTCAATCCAACAATGTATCACATAGATTACTGCATGCAGCCATTCTGACACAATCAAAGCATATAGTTTTAGCAACACAGTAGAGCTGAGAAAGCTGCCCCCGCCCACACCAGGCTCCCAATACAGATTGTACATTGATAGCGAGGTGTCAATTACAGCAGTAACTTCCTCCAATCGCATGGGCGTGATGTCACACCAGGTCCTATTGACACAGATCTTCCCTCCTGCTCTCTGCATAGTTTAGTACAGGACTTGCTGTGATATCACGCCCATGTGATTGAATGAAGAATGAAGAAGTGTGGGATGGTGCTGAAGCTTTCTGAGAGGGAGGGGGGAGAGCTGCTCAATCAGGCGTGATGTATTAACTCCTATGGAAGTGGTGACTGGTAAGCAGCATTAGTTACTAACTGATTTATGTTAATTTGAAACATTATGCAAATGTAACAGGCAGCTCAGCATTCTAGTCTAGGAGTGCAGGGACTATTCAAAATTGTTTGATCTCTTCGGAGTTCCCCTATAAGCTGCTCTCCTTTTCTTAAAAACACCACCCATTTTAAGTGAGGCCATAACCCCTTATTGAAGAATGTATAGAAAGTGTCTACAAAATATAATAAATATAAAAGAAAGAGATTTTTTGCCCATATTGCACTAGGATAAGCTAAATGCGCCAGAATTTTGATGTATCAGTTTTAATTAGAGAGTGCCTTCAACCTTAATAACTCTCCCCTCCCAACCTTTACTCTTGATATTTCCATTTTTCTATCTTTTTTTCACAGTTGTTCTATTTTTTAGATGGTGTAAACCCTTTGGGATTTGTAGCTCTTATATATTAGCTTTTTCTTGCTTCTGATAATGTGCAATCATAAAAATAAGACATATCAGCTGCAGGAAAACTAATCTTTTTTTGTGTTCTCATCTTTCAGTACTCAGAGCAGAAAGCAAGAAATACTGAGAACGAGAAGTGCTCAATGTCTGCATTTTCATTACTACAAGAGAAATACTACAGGAATACACAGTTTTCAACTTTTGAATAGTCGATCCTCGCTTCGTATTTATTACAATTAATTGGAACAGAAGCGTAGAAAATGCAGCATAAAACAGTCGGTCAGCAGTTTTGACCTTGCAAAGCACTAGATATACAGTGGGAAAAATAAGTATTTGATACGCTGCCGATTTTACAAGTTTTCCCACCTGCAAAAAATTGAGCGGTCTGTATTGTTTATCGTAGGTACACTACAACCGTAAAAGACAGAATATAAAAATATCCCAAAAAAATCACGTTGAATGATTTTTACATTATTAATTTGCATTGTATTGCATGAAATAAGTATTGGATACAATAGAAAAATAAAACTTAATATTTTGTACTGACATCTTTGTTTGCAATGACAGTGGTTAGACCAGGGGTCTCAAACTCAGTTGGGTTGGTGGGCCGCACATAGAAAAAAAGTGATATCGGGGGGCCGCATTGCTTGTAGGACTAAGTAACATTTTAGCAATGCCAGAATTTTTGCTCAATATAGTGAAGTACAAATCCTGATCATCTTCTTGTAGGAATGTCCCCACCCTAACCTCCTTTATGTAGGAATATCCCCGTCTTGTAGTAATGTCCCCATCCTGGTCCTCTTCTTGTAGGAATGTCCCCATCCTGATCCCCTTCTTGTAGTAATGTCCCCATCCTAATCCCCTTGTTGTAGTAATGTCCCCATCCTGGTCCTCTTCTTGTAGTAATGTCCCCATCCTGGTCCTCTTCTTGTAGTAATGTCCCCATCCTGGTCCTCTTCTTGTAGTAATGTCCCCATCCAGGTCCTCCTCATGTAGTAATGTTCCTACCTGGTCCTCATCATGTAGTAATGCCCCCTTCCTGTTCCCCATCTTGTAGTAATGTCCCCATCTTTTAGTAATGTTCCCTCCCTTGTCATCTTGTAGTAATGTTCCCTCCCTTGTCATCTTGTAGTAATGTCCCTCATCCTGACGCCATTTTTTAGTGCTATCCCCACATCCTGATCCGCTTTTACGGTGATGTCCCCATAACCTGGTCTCTGTTATTTTTGTTCTCTCTCACTCACACACACACACATATGCACACACTCACATATACACACACATATACACACTCATACATTTACACACACACTCATTCACATGCACACACATACACCCACACATTCTCAGACATATAAACACATACACACTCACACATACACATATACACACACATACTCATACATTCACACACAAACACACACTCACATATACACTCACATATACTCACAAATATACACATACATACTCATTCACACACATACTCACTCACATATACACACACGCATATACGCACACTCAGACATATTCACACAAATACATACACTCACACATACACACACTCAGACATTCACACACACACTAAGGGCCGCTTCACACTGCAGCATGATCCGGTCCGATTCTGTCCGGGAGGACCCAGACAGCTGCGGACCGGATCATCACACAGGACTGGGGGGCTATTATGCCCTCCGGTCCTGTGCGCAGCGCACGCAGCTGCAGCCGCTGACAGGTCAGGACCGGAGGGCATAATAGCCCCCCAGTCCTGTGTGATGATCCGGTCCGCAGCTGTCTGGGTCCTCCCGGACAGAACCGGACCGGATCATGCCGCAGTGTGAAGCAATCCTTACACATACTCACACATACACACACTCACACATACACTCAGACTCACACACATACACTATCACACCTGCCCCCTCCGTCCTCCTTACCATCACACCTGCCCCTCCGTCCTCCTCACCATCACACCTGCCCCCTGCGTCCTCCTCACCATCACACCTGCCTCCTGCGTCCTCCTCCTCACCATCACACCTGCCCCCTCCGTCCTCCTCCTCACCATCACAACTGCCCCCTCCGTCCTCCTCACCATCACACCTGCCCCCTCCGTCCTCCTCCCCATCACACCTACCCCCTCCATCCTCCTCACCATAACTGCCCCCTCCGTCCTCCTCCTCACCATCACACCTGCCCCCTCCAACCTTCTACTCCTCACCATAACAACTGCTTTCTCCGTCCTCCTTACCATCACACCTGCCTCCTCTGTCCTCCTCCTCCTCACCATCACACCTGCCTCCTCCATCCTCCTCACCATAACCACTGCCTCCTCCGTCGTCCTCCTCACCATCACACCTGCCTCCTCCATCCTCCTCACCATAACAACTGCCTCCTCCGTCCTCCTCCTCACCATCACAACTGCCTCCTCCATCCTCCTCCTCACCATCACACCTGCCTCCTCCGTCCTCCTTCTCAGCATCACACCTGCACCCTCCGTCCTCCTCACAATCACACCTGCCCCCTCCGTCCTCCTCACAATCCCACCTGCCCCCTCCGTCCTCCTCACAATCCCACCTGCCCCCTCTGTCCTCTTCACAGTCACACCTGCCCCTTCTGTCCTCCTCACAATCACACCTGCCCCTTCTGTCCTCCTCACAATCACATCTGCCCCTTCTGTCCTCTTCACAATCACACCTGCCCCCTCTGTCCTCTTCACAATCACACCTCCCCCCTCTGTCCTCTTCACCATCACACCTGCCCCTTCTGTCTTCTTCACCATAGCAACTGCCTCCTCCGTCCTCCTCACAATCACATCTGCCCCTTCTGTCCTCTTCACAATCACACCTGCCCCTTCTGTCCTCTTCACAATCACACCTCCCCCCTCTGTCCTCTTCACCATCACACCTGCCCCTTCTGTCTTCTTCACCATAGCAACTGCCTCCTCCGTCCTCCTCACAATCACATCTGCCCCTTCTGTCCTCTTCACAATCACACCTCCCCCTCTGTCCTCTTCACCATCACACCTACCCCTTCTGTCCTTCACCATAGCAACTGCCTCCTCCGTCCTCCTCACAATCACATCTGCCCCTTCTGTCCTCTTCACAATCACACCTGCCCCTTCTGTCCTCTTCACAATCACACCTGCCTCTTCTGTCCTCTTCACAATCACATCTGCCCCTTCTGTCCTCTTCACAATCACACCTGCCTTTTCTGTCCTCCTCCTCACCATAAGTGCCTCCTCCGTCCTCCTCCTCACCATCACAGCTGACACACACATACACACTCACAAATACACTCACACATACACACACACTCATTCACACACTCTCAATCAAACACACCTTTATGATGCTGTGATGCTGTGATCCTGTTGTCCATTATGCATATGCATGGAGCCGCCGCGGTTCCCGGTCTATCGTGACTTCCGGGTCCCGCCTACACAAGCTCCTTCACGGCTTGTACATCAATGCAAGCTGGCGGCCGGCGGACCAATCAGAAGCCTGCAGCTGACGTCGGCGTCAGGAGGCTTCTGATTGGTCCGCCGCCTCTCATTGATGTACAAGTGTGAAGGAGCTTGTGTAGGCGGGACCCGGAAGTCACGATAGACCGGGAACCGCGGCGGCTCCATACATAATGAACCGGGGCATGGCTTTTGTCTCTATGGAGCCCCGGGCCGCAGTGTGAAGCCTTGCGGGCCACATGCGGCCCGGGGGCCGCGTGTTTGAGACCCCTGGGTTAGACGTTTCCTGTAGTTATTGTTTGCACACACTGCAGCAGGGATTTTGGCCCACTCTTCCATGAAGATCTCCAGATCTCTCTGGTTTTGGGGTTGTCACTGGGAAAAATTAAATTTCAGCTCCCTTCAAATAATTTCTATTGGGTTCAGGTTTGGAGACTGGCTTGGGCACTCCAAGACCTTGAGATGCTTCTTATGGAGCCACTCCTCAGTTGCCCTGGCTGTGTGTTTCGGGTCATTGTCATACTGGAAGATCCAGCCACTACTCATCTTCAATGCTCTTACTGAGGGAAGGAGATTGTTGGTCAAAATCTTGCAATACTTGCAATACATGACCCCATCCATCTGCCCTTCAATACGGAGAAGTCATTCTGTCCCTTTTTCAGAAAAGCACCCCCAAAGTATGATGTTTCCACTCCCATGCTTCACAGTTGGGAAGCTGTTCTTGGTGTTGTACTCATCCTTCTTCTTCCTCCAAGCAAGCCGAGTGGAGTTGATGCCAAAAAGTTATATTTTGGTCTAATCTGACCACATGAGCTTCTCCGATGCCTTCTCTGGATCATCCAAATGTTCATTGGTATACTTCAAATGAGCCTGGTGTGAGCAGGGGGGCCTTGCGCAGGATTTTAATCCATGACAGCATATGTTACTAATGGCAATTAATTGAGACTGTGCTCCCAGTTCTCTTCAGGTTCTTGATTATTCCATGTAGTTCTGAAAACTGACCTTTCTTAGACTCATCCTTACCCCTCAAGGTGAGATCTTGCATGAAGCACCAGACCATGGAAGATTGACAGTCATCTTGAGCTTCTTCTGTGGCGCTCATGCGGAATGGTCACCACGGTGATGCTGCACCTACTCCACAGGTGTGGTATCATCGCTCTCAGGTGAGAGGGGTCGCAAACAGCATTACTTTGGTCTGTCGACCATTGCACTCATGCAAGGAGCAGCTTTGCCTTGATTAAAAAGGGAAGGCATTACTAGTGCAGGACACCAGCCTCCAATCACTAAACACCTCCTTAATCTTGGAGGGCAGCGACCACTGGCTGTCCTGCAAAATGAATAGGATTCACATAGGACGCAGTTCACACAGGTTACTGCAATGTGTGCCCAGCCTCTTACATTAGCCCCTATCTCAGTAGGCGGGCTGTTTCTGGCACTACAACACTGCTACCTGCCAGAACAAACATCCCATAAGGCCTAACTGCACCCTGCAATATAAAGAGTGCAAAAAAAAACCAATAACAATTCATCAAATTATGGGGTATTAGTTTGTCTTTTGGTCCAAAGCATGTAAGCTTGTGACCCACTTCACGGGTCCCCACTAATCACAAGTCCTAGCCACTAAATCCTAGCCACTAAATCAGTGTCCAAAATCAGCAAAGGACCAAATTAGAAATTTTTTCTGAATTCTCAACTGACACTAACTCATTAACTTATTACCCAGTCTGCCACCAGCACCAGGACAACTGGAAGAGCGTGGTACCTGATGTTCCGGTGTTTCTCATAGAGGTGCCTATTCTGGGTTGGCTGTGGGCTGCAATTTTTAGCATGGGGGCCCAGAACGCTTCAGGCTCACCATGTTGAGAATTCCACCCCCCAGCTGTCTGGATTACCTTGGCTGGCAAAAAAAATATGGCAAAGTGCACACTCTTTTTTTCAATTATTTATTTGTTTTTACAGTATCTGACATCAAGACGCCAGCAGAGAGGGTAGGCGGGGTTAAGTCTGACTTTAACCAATCAACAGGGGGAAGGCAGTTAGGTTCATGAGCAGGCCAAGAAGCAGGGTGACAGTGGCACTGAAGCTTGATTTTGCCTGCCATTGTTTTGAGCGGGAGTTTGGAGGTTTGGTGGACTGTTCACCAATCTATTCAGCGAACATATTTCCGTTCGGCGAATGGAGACAAACCTTAACATCAAAAGGTTCACTCATCTCTTCTTAGGAAACCTAAAATATAAATACTAAAGGTGAGGTTAATCCACCCAAGGATGCCCCCATTCCTGGTGATGTCACCTTTAGGAATGTGATTATATTTTAGGTTTCCTACATTTTTCTACATTGTATTAACCTGATGAAGATGCAAATCCTACAAGCAAACACTGGTTTTCTATTGTTAAATTTAAGTTTTTAGAATTTAACTCTGTTTATTCGAGAAGCAGTGCTTGACACAAGGCTGTTCGATCTTAGCCATTAGCCTATGCCAAGAGCCAAGAATTTGTATGGTTAGAAGTTGACGGATTTTATAAACATTCAGTAAAACCTTCACTTCTTGGTCTTGCTAATAATAACAATATACACAACTGGTTTCCATGTGTCTTACCTACTACTGTCAATAGTTTTCTATGATCAAAACTGCTGACAGCTCCACACAACAGAAAAAGATTACTCCTACTTCTCGCATAGACATGGGTCTTATTCACGCATTGATTTCTTTCTTGTAAATGACAACTCTTTATCGGCTTGTGTCTGTGCGGAAGTGGGACAAATTACCTGGTCCGATCACGCTCCGGTTTCTTTGGAGGTAGATTTGGGGCACTGCTCGCACTCCCCCCCCGAGCCACTGGAGATTGAATGTAGGATTGCTGTCAGACCGATCCTTGGTAACGGAAATGTCTAACAGGCTGGAGGACTTTTTTGCACTAAATGATAATGGGGAGGTGAGAGATAATGTTATATGGGATGCACACAAGGCATATATCAGGGGTTTATTTCTGCAAAAAGCATCTCGCCTTAAAAAAGAAAGAGACTAAAAGAGGATTCTGCTCCAAGACCTGGTGTCTGAGAACAAGACCTACCCTTCACCGCAAGGCGCGGCCCTGCTGATGGAGACCCGGTCAGAATTAAGGGAGCTTCTTTTGCTTCAATATGAGAGACATCTTACATGTTTAAAGTCCAAATTTTATGAGTCAGGGTGCAAGGCGGGGGCCCTCTTGGCCAGGAGGATTAAAAAAAGAACGGAGAGCACTGCGGTTGTTAAAATGACTGATTCGGGGGGGAGGTGGTCCGGGATCCTGTGAAGATTGCAGCAGTATTTGCCCGATACTATGAGGGCCTTTATAATTTAAGGGAGGACCCAGGCACCCCTCAACCTACCCCGGAGGGTATTGAGTCATTCTTGAGGGATCTGCAGCTTCCCCAGGTATCCCAAACACAGCTTGATGCTCTCAATGCCCCTATTTCCGAGGAAGAGGTAAAAAAAGTTATTGGATCCACTAAGTGCCTCTCAGCTCCTGGTCCGGATGGGTTACCAAATGACTACTACCAGACTTTCCCGGATATTCTAGCGCCATATCTCTCAAGGGTGTTTCGGGGCTGGCAGTTGGGGGGATCGATCCCGTCGCCCAATCTGAAAGCCACTATAGTCACCATACCCAAACCAGGTAAACCCTTGGACTTCCCGGGAAATTATAGGCCAATTTCCTTACTTAACTGCGATTTAAAAATATTTTCCAAATTATTGGTGATCAGACTAGCAGGGGTGGTACCGGACTTGGTGGACCCTGATCAAGTTGGATTTGTCTCCGGGAGGGAGGGGAGGGATGGCTCACGCAGAATGATCGAGCTGGTCATTTTAGCAGAATTGGAGGGGGTCCTCAGTGCGTTCCTGTCTTTAGATGCCAAAAAGGCGTTTGACAGGGTACACTGGGGATACCTAGAGGCGGTGCTGAGGAGGTTTGGTCTTTCTGGCCCCTTTCTGTCGGCAGTTTTGTCCCTCTACTCCAGTCCTAATGCCAGAGTTCTTTCTTCTGGGTTTCTCTTGCCTGCCTTCCGGATATCCAATGGCACTCGCCAGGGCTGCCCGCTGTCACCGGTGATTTTTGCCCTGGCGATTGAGCCCCTGGCCGCCACTCCCCGGGCCCATCCCTCTATTCGGGGTATTCAAGTAGGCTCTAATCAGCATGTAGTGGGTTAATATGCCAACAACATAATCATCTCCTGTTCCAGGGTGGAGTCCTCCCTCCCTGCGATTATGGAGGTTCTCGAACTGTATTCCAGAGTCTCTTTTTACAAATTGAATGCCTCCAAATCTCTAATGCTTCCGATTGGAAGGATCCCCTCGGGTTGGATCTCTTCTCTAGCACGGGTCACCCCTTTTCAATTTGCACCAGTAGGGATCCCCTATTTGGGTATTATCTTATGCCCCATGAGGGATCTCGTGCGACGTAATTTTGATCAATTATATAATAATCTCTCGAGGGATGTGGCCGCTCATCCGATCGGGAGTCTCTCTTGGATAGCGAGAGTTCAGGCCTTTAATATGCTGCTTCTCCCTTAAATCACATATGTCTTTAGAGGCCTACCGGTCACTTTTTAAAATAGTATGATGGAAAAACTTCAGAGCCTGGTCTGCAAATATATTTGGGCTAATAAAAAGTTGAGGATAGTGAGATCGATTTTACATCTTCCTCTGAGAAGAGGAGGTATGGGTGTTCCGGACCTAAGGAAAATTCATAAGGCGGGAGTGTTGGAGGAGGCGAAGTCTTGGTGGACGGCCCCCACTCATAAAAAATGGGTCCAGATAGAATCGCAGGGAGTAATGGGGGAGTCCCTGAGGATTGCTATGGCCTTGGAGGCGCTATGCCCGGGCAAGTGGACCCCTAAATTGGAAACGATGAGGGCGCTCCTCTGGTGCTGGAGGAGGTCTCCCAGGGCTTGGACTTCCTTTCCCCCATCTCAGATCCCGATTGGGGCAGTAAAGACCCATCTCCCCTCCCTTCTAGTAAGGGTCTGGGAGGAGATGGGAGTGGATTCTTTGGGAAAGATCATCGAGAGGGACTCTTTGCGCCCATTTGGGTCTCTCTGTGGGGAGTTCCCGGGTTTGAGGCCCTAATTCCTACAGTATATCCAGATGAGACATCTCCTCGCAGGTAAAGTAATGAGTGGGGAAGATCCTCAGGACGCCTCCATCTTTAGAAAAGTTTTGTTCTCAAGCCCTGGAACATTGAAGGGGTATTTGGGCCTTTACAAAGATCTGTTGGGCCTAGAATCACCTTCTAAACTCCCATATATGTCCTATTGGGAGACAGACCTGGGATTCTCCGCCTCCACGGATGAGTGGGCTAGTGCCATTGGGGACATGCAAAAATCTTCCAGATGTATTAACCATAATGAAAATTTTAAAAAGGTTCACTTGAGGTGGTATCTTTCCCCTTCAAAGCTGGCAAAATTTGACGAGAGCGTCTCTCCTCTCTGCTGGAGGCACCATGGCCTACAGGGCACTCTAGCACATATGTGGTGGGGATGCCCGACGATATCGGCTCTGTGGACTCTGGTGGAGGGCCTGATCCGCACGGTCACAGAGATCAGGGTCAAGTTGTCCCCGGGTCTGGCAGTCTTACACATTGGCATAGGTACTTACCCAGGGGCCATACGAGATGTAGTTACATACATTCTGATAACTACTAGACTCACGATAGCGAGTAAATGGAAATCTCACCTTCCCCCCTCTCTAAACGAAGTCGTAGAGAAAGCAAATCTAATCTGCCAACAGGTACATTTCCTAGCTTTGGACTGCCCTACCAGAAGTAGAGCTTTGGAAAGCTGGCAGATTTGGTCAACACATCCTCTTGCCTTAAAATGCCCAGATGGAAGTTCTCATAGCATCTCTCCCTCTACATAGGTATTATGTCGGTAATGAACTGTTCAGCCCCTCATGGTTAAAGGCTGTGATTATTTCTGGTGTATTCTGACCCCACACACTCTATATTTTCTTATCCTTTTTCCCTTCTCCCTTGTCCCTATCCTCCCCCACCCCCCTTATCCCTCCCACCCCTCTTTAGTTATTAAGCTGGATTCCAGTTTTGTGTTGTATAATTGTATATGAGAAAATTCTTTTCAATAAAAAGTCAATGTGGAAAAAAAAAACGAAAAAAAAAAAAACGGCTGACAGATTCCTTTAACAAAAGGTTACATGTTGATAAACATAAATGATGTAAACATAAGTTGGGCCCTCAAGGACATCACTGAAAAATGTAAAAAGCCACAAAAGTGGGCAATGAAATAAAAGGAAATTACACGAGCTAATGGCTAAGCCGAGAAATAGTGAGTGCAAAGATTTCCTTGCCATCAATTTTTAATTTGACACACATTAGTTATATTAATTTTAACTCACTTGCATTATATCATTATGCATTTGCCTTACATTTGGGCATCTTGGATTTTGATTTCCTCTTGGGTCAGTCCTCTGATGATCGGCTTATCACATGTAACAGGGCTGTTGCTCTTCTTTCTACCCTTGAGTTTCCTGATTTCTTTGCTTGTAGGCTGCCAGCACAGCAACTACTACAGCAAATAGAAGGAAAGGATGCCCTCACCGCAGGTGGACTTCATATCTTTATTTCCAAGAAGGCAAAAGTGACATGCCGGCGGACTACAGGATACAGGCTCATCTGACAAGGACAACGTATGTTTTGCTCACTTGAGCTTCTGCGGGTCACTTGGGCTTCTATTGGACCTGCACAAGGCGAGGCACAAGGCGGCTGTGGTCTCCCAGTGCTCACCCGTGGGTTCCCACAGCTTCCTTCAGGTCCGGAGGTGCTGTGTCCAAGATGCAGCGCCTCTGCATAGTGAACACATACCCTAAATCCTTGTAAAAAAACAATTACCCCATAGACCCCAGTATGAGCCTCTTACCTAGCCAAACCATATCTCATACTTTGTAACGACGAGGGGCATTACCCCAAAACACCAAGTCTGCAAATTGAGATTCCGGATTACACTCATAAAAGGGTTGATATAGACTCTTAGGATTGTTACTGCCAATAGAGGCGTTAGAGTTCAAGTCCTCTATGGCCAGGGTCACATTTGCGATGTGCCCCTAGCCTGCCGGATTCCGGTATTATCTTAGAACTTTTTCCAGCGCCGCATAGCGTTTCCGCTATGCGGTGCTGGAAACCGCTGCCCTTAGTTACCCGCTGTTTACCTGCACGACCTGTCACACAGGCAGCGGCTCGGAGGGCGTTTTACAGCGCCGCACAGGAAATCGTGTCTGCAACGGTTTCCTGTGCGGCGCTGTAAAACGCCCTCCGAGCCGCTGCCTGTGTGACAGGTCGTGCAGGTAAACAGCGGGTAACTAAGGGCAGCGGTTTCCAGCACCGCATAGCGGAAACGCTATGCGGCGCTGGAAAAAGTTCTAAGATAATACCGGAATCCGGCAGGCTAGGGGCACATCGCAAATGTGACCCTGGCCTATCTCTCTGAAGATGTTATTTGAATAATTAAAGAAAAAGTAATACTCCCTTAATTTTCAATGTGCCCCCGCCAATTTGGTTCAATATAACATTGTGGCCCAAAATAAAAGGAGCCTATTTGCATACTTTGACAAAATTAATATTTTACAATCTGTAATAAAATATTGAATGGTCTAAGAGAATAGCATTTGCGTTATATCATGGAAATCCCAAATCCATTTAAACAATAGTCAGTACGGTATTTTCAGGACTCAAGATGGACGAAATCATGTGATTGACCCAAGTGACCATTTCTACAGCTGAGCCCAGTATCTGACCGTGTTCTGATTGTCTACAGTGTATGGACACCAAGCCAGATATCAGAGGTTTACTATATGCAGTATGTGCATGTAACTAACAAGAGACTATTGTCTGCTGGAAAAGTCCAAGAGAATACTCCGACCTTGAGTCTATTTTTTGACACAGGCAAATCTGTGATGTATATCCTCCTCCTGTTGTTCAAGAACCTCAAGGTAAAACTTAAGAGCACCAGAAACTCATTTGGGATTCTAAAAACATTTTTCTCATTATCTACAAGTTTTTCTCATTACTTCTCACAGTCCTGTGATCATCAGAGACTTCTAAAATAATCCCAATGACTTATAAGTACTTTCTAACTTGTCAGGAAACTTTAATTGACTTTTGTTTGCTCCAGACTTTCTTTTAACTTTGGCCTGATTACAAATGTACAATAATGTCAGAACAAATGGAATGGAAGCGATTTTCCAACATTATTTTAAATAGGATCTTTCACCAAATTTTTTTTTTTGTTGAACTGGGCAATCGATATAATAGTAAGTAACACAGAGGAATACAGTACAGTTTTCATCTTTTTTTTCAATGAAAATCGTGTCTCGGTTTTCATGTTTTTTTTGTCCGTACATTGCTGCTAATTCTGCCTTAAAAAATGTGACTCCCCTTCCAAAAAATAAAATGTGCACTCCCCTCTCCCCTCCTCGGCGCCTTCCATATACCAAAATAGGCTTTTGTAAAATTAAAATATCATATTAAATGTTTTTTTCTTTAAATTAGTGTTTCATATTCCTTTTATAGTCATGATTCTAGCATTAACCGTATCTTTATTCATGATAAAATAGTTTTTTGGAGGTCTTCTTCAGTGTCTCGAACCAATTAATTCATTTTACATTGTTTCCTATGGAAATCGTTGCCTCTGTCATTGTCGGTTTCGGTTTTCGTCTATAGTTTTGGGACGAATTATCGACGAAAACCAAGGTATCACTGTATATCAGTATATTGTGTATGGTTTGATACTTGTATGAGTGGTTGCTGGTTGGTGCTCAAAAGGGACAGTGATTTTTGCTATACACAGCAGTGCTGGAGCATTGATGTGTATAGACCAAGTTATCATACAAAAGCAGTCTCCTAAAGCAGTGTTTCCCAACTCCAGTCCTCAAGACCCACCAATAGTGCATGTTTTCAGGATTTGCTTAGCATTGCACAGGAGTCATCAGCTGTGTAGGTAATTAAATTATCACCTGTACAATACTAAGGAAATCCTGAAAACATGCACTATTGGTGGGCTTTGAGGACTGAAGTTGGGAACACTGTCCTAAAGGGATTACAAAATACAGTAAAAAGTAGCATTTTAATAAATTCAAATAATCCCACCTCCTATCCTATCACTATATATATATATATATATATATATATATATATCTGTATATGTTGATATATATATTTTTTTTTATTAACATATGTTAATACAAAAATATAAAATGTTAGAGAGAACCTTTGCCTAGGGTCACACTGCCGTCATGAGCTTAAGACTTTTTCTCCAGAAGCGCATGTCATGGTACATAATGGGTTGCTATGGGGCAGGGTTCTCCAGAAGCGCATAGCGTTAACGGTATGCACTTCTGGAGAAAATTACTAAGTATTAAGCGCAGGCCGTTAAAATAAGCTAATAAGGCTAGTCTGACCCTAGGCTTCCAGGTATTTTATACCCCCTAAGCTATTACTACCGTTCCCTGCAGCTTCCTACCACATTCCTAATCATCACTGTCTGACCTAAATATGTAGTATGATGGTTGAAAAAACACTTTTTATAACTTACATTTCATCCCCAGTTCTGTGCCAGTGTCTAGACATGTGGGCGTTCTCTCTGGATCCATTTCCCCTCCATAGTATCATAGCCTGGGGGGGCATAATCATTTAATTCAATTGCATGCTCACCACTTTTGAAATCTATGGTTTCCTTCCCGGTATGAGGCGCGATCACATCATTTCCAGTCCAATGCATTGTGGAGGCGTATTAGGTATATTCACCAACTTCATCTTGCGCACTGTGCATGTGACACGCCCCTCCAGGGCCTTAGGATACTCGGAACCAAACTATTTTAAGGCTTCATCAAGGGGATCACAGGGACCGAGACCCGACTCTGTGACCCTGACAGTATCATTAAAAGTTCGGTGTGGGTGGCTCTCTCTCTTAGGGATAGGGATCTGGTGTGGAGGGTTCATTCTGGACAGGGATGACTGAACCTGGGGATACTTGTTAATTTACACGTGATGCCACCCACAGGTTGCTGCTATAACTGGGCGCTGCTGCTCGACAGCCTTCCTAGGGGCCGATTGTTGGGAGGCGGCAATGTTCTTAAGCCCTCCAGGGGTAGGGCTGACCCCTAGGGTGGCCAAAGGTAACTGAGCGAGTACAACTTTGTGTTTCTGGTGCTCTTGACGCGTAAAGAAAGTTCACAGACACAACGGGTTGCAGTCTTCAGATCTTTTCCTTACAGTCTTTGTGTAACAGCCCGCTGAGCACTGGGTTCTCGGAGGTAGAGATCCCACTACTCACTGGTAGTAGGATGGTACGTAATCAATACCCCTTCTCTGTCCTTTCCAGGTTGTCTTACACAGCTCTTGCCTCACCTGTCCCGCCTTGCGCCTCGCCACACAGAGCTCTGAGCCAGTGACTGTGGGCTTTTCTTAGGGGTTCCCCTGCAGTGTCTCCCCTTAGCCCTATGGTTGCTACCTTTTCAGTAGATGTGCACGGTTGTCGACTGTGTCACCTTGGAAGAGCCACAGCCTCCCAATTGCTAGCTGAGCTTGGTCTTTTCCACTAGTCTTTTGGGTTCCCAGTGCCCCTTGTGGCTTACTCCCTCCACTTGCCTGTGCCTGACAATGGATGCAAGACCCACGGGTGGATTGCTCACTTCCCATTCCTGTGGGACCCCCTCTTCCTCCTGAAGTAACTTGGGTGTTGTTCTGCTCTAGGGTTCGGCATTTGGACGATCTCCCACTTGCTACAGTCCTCTGGACACTTCTTAGGCGTACATTCTCTAGCTGCCCTCCAACTCAAACCTTGGTGTTCAATGGCCTAACCTCAGCTGTTCTAACACCTCTCCTCAGCTGGTCACTCTCTCTGTTAACTATCTTTCTTCTCACTGTCGTCTCCTATGTTCTAGATGTTTCTAGTTCCTTTTATACCCTCTGTCATGTGTCCCACGTCATTTACGTGTGTTCTTCCTGACCTCACTCCTCCCCAGGTGCTCCATATAATGTCTTCCTTGACCACCCAATCCCACTACAATCGTTCCTAGTGTGATCTGGGTATCCTGGTACCGGTCAGTACCCCCCATTACCAGTGAGTGGGCTATTACACCCTAACAGGGGTGCAGTACCTCTGTGGCGACTGGATCCGCAGTGGCAGCACACATGCTCCAGAGATGGCCAGTAGACCAATACACCCCCACACTACCCAGGACAGGAAAAGACACGACCGCGCATCATATCAGGAAGTTAACCATGGATTTCAAACATGAGGAGCATTCAAGAGAACTAGGTTATCATGCCCACAGGGGCGTGATACTATGGAGGGAGGGGAAAATGGACCCAAAGAGAATGCCAACATGTCTAGACACTGGCCCAGAAGTGTTGTGAAAATGTAAGTTATAAAAAGCATTTTTTCAACCATTATACATTTAGGTCAGACAGGGATGCTTAGGGATGTAGTAGGAAGTTCCAGGGATAGGTAATATAGCTTAGAAGGTCTTAAGTACCTGACAGGTTCCCTTTAAGACTGGGTTGTCAACCGTCCAGAAGTTGCAGGACAGTCCATAAAAATAGGGCACTTGTTTGCCCTGTCCGCTAAAAAATTTAAGACGTCTGTGATTTTTGAGGCTGAAGAAACTCATACAAAATATTTTGAATGTAACTATCATCATTTAAAAATTTACAATAAATGCAGTTAATGTCTTCATATCACAACTATGGGTT
This sequence comes from Allobates femoralis, assembly GCA_033576535.1. Lineage (NCBI taxonomy): Eukaryota > Metazoa > Chordata > Amphibia > Anura > Aromobatidae > Allobates > Allobates femoralis. Next base: position 51,129,437 of record JARQOC010000006.1, read on the forward strand.
GTATATATGGATTACTATAATCAGAATGATTTCATATGGTTTTCCAACGTGTCCATAAAAAACATTGTCAGTTTGTGATTTTTTGATAAGGCGTGCAGAAAAAAATGAAGTTGTCAACCCCAACCCTATGTACAGGTCTCAAAAAAGCTTAAAACTTCTTTTAACGAATTTTAATTTTTACATTGGTCAAAGGAACCTGTCATGGCCTATTTTGTTTGTAAACCACCTCCAATGTTATTTAGATCATATAGTATTCATTAGTAAGCATTTTTATTTTTAAGTACCGTAGTTGTATTTATCAGAAAAAAGCATTTTACATACTTAGATGTTTTCCTTAGCTATTTGGGCAAATAGTCAAGCAGTCATCCGGGTGGTTAATAGTTAACAGTTATGTTACTGAACTGTAGCAAAGCCAAAATTCATCTAATGATCTGTATAAAGGACCTGCGTGATGTCCGCCCATTATAGTCACATGACCATGACATCACCACAGGTCCTTTCAGAACCATATGAATTTCGGCATTGTTACAAGTTGAGTGACATGTCTGTTATCTATTAATCAGCCGGATGACTGCTTGACTGCTTGCCCAACTAGTTTATGAACACTACATGATCTAAATAACATTGGGGTAGTTTAATGACAAAAAGACATGGCAGGTTCCCTTTAAATAAAAAGAAAATGTATATTTGGTATCACCATAATAACTTACTGTTGCACTTGGAATTATTATCCCACTTTTAAGTACCGTATATACTCGTGTATAAGCCGACCCGTGTATAAGCCGACCCCCCTACTTTTGCCCCCAAAACCTGGGAAAACCTATTGACTCGTGTATAAGCCGAGGGTGGACCCCAGCACAGGTATACAGCCCCCAGCAGTGTGGTATACAGCAGCCTCCCCAGTGTTAGTATACAGCAGCAGCCCCAGTGGTATATACAGCAGCAGCCCCAGTGGTATATACAGCAGCAGCCCCAGTGGTAGTATACAGCAGCCCCAGAGGTAGTATACAGGAGCCCCAGAGGTAGTATACAGGAGCCCCAGAGGTAGTATACAGCAGCCCCAGTGGTAGTATACAGCAGCCCCAGTGGTAGTATACAGCAGCAGCCCCAGTGGTATATACAGCAGCAGCCCCAGTGGTAGTATACAGCAGCCCCAGAGGTATATACAGCAGCCCCAGTGGTAGTATACAGCAGCAGCCCCAGTGGTATATACAGCAGCAGCCCCAGTGGTAGTATACAGCAGACCCAGAGGTATATACAGCAGCCCCAGTGGTAGTATACAGCAGCAGCCCCAGTGGTATATACAGCAGAAGCCCCAGTGGTAGTATACAGCAGCCCCAGAGGTAGCATACAGCAGCCCCAGAGGTAGTATACAGCAGCCCCAGTGGTAGTATACAGCAGCCCCAGAGGTAGTATACAGCAGCCCCAGAAGTAGTATACAGCAGCCCCAGTGGTAGTATATAGCAGCCCCAGTGGTAGTATACAGCAGCCCCAGTGGTAGTATACAGCAAGCCCCCAGGGGTCCCCAGCAGCCCCCTAGGGGTACCCAGCAGCCCCCAGGGGGTCCCCAGCAGCCCCCTAGGGGTACCCAGCAGCCCCCAGGGGGTACCCAGCAGCCCCCTGGGGGTACCCAGCAGCCCCCAAATGCTGGCACTCGCCCCCCCTTGCAAGGGCCCCCCCCCCGCTTCTCTTACCATCCCGGTCTTCTGATCAGCGCCGCTCCTCGGTGCTCCTCGGTGCTCCATCCGTCCGTCCTGCTACATCCGGGATCCCCGGCCGTCGCGCGATGACGTCATATGCCTGCGACGGCCGGAGATCCCGGATGTGGCAGGACGGACGGACGGAGCACCGAGGAGCACCGAGGAGCGGCGCTGATCAGAAGACCGGGATGGTAATATAACCAGCGGGGGGGCCCTTACAAGGGGGAGCGAGTGCCAGCATTTGGGGGCTTATATGCACTGCTTCCCCCTGCCGCTGATTGACAGGGGGAAGCAGTGCATATTTAATGAGTGGCCCCACGTGACGGGGCCGCTCATACAGCAGCTCCCCCCGCCTCCTGCAGCCTCCACAGCCCCGGGACAAAGCCCCCACCACTCCATGCCGTATATGACCCGTGTATAAGCCGAGGGGGAGACTTTTCAGCCCAAATTTTGGGCTGAAAAACTCGGCTTATACACGAGTATATACGGTACATTACATGATAAAATGGATTATGCTCTTCAAAAGTAAAACTCGTCCACCAAAAAGCAAGCCCTGATATAGCTATGTTGATGGAAATATAAAAAATTTGTGGCACTTGGAAAAAGGGAAGGAAAAAACTATAGCACAAAAATTTAAAATTACCTGGTTGGGAAGGGGTTAAGAATCTGTGAGAAAAATCCATCTCATTCTGTATTAAAGAGATATTTCCCCTTATAGCATTCTTTGTATGTATATATTATTATTATCTCACCACTGTCAGTTAATCAATGGACTATAGACTATAGAGACAACCATATGTATCTAATCTACTATTTGACTATTGGTTTTTCGTTCAGTGCTTTTTCAGCACCGTTTGGCCACGATACCCCAGGTTCGTTCTTTTTTGCAGGGTGTCTCTCGGATTGTTCCACCTTATAGGAAGCCCTTGGAGGCCTGGGACCTGAATCTGGTCCTGGAGGTGCTTCAGAAGCCGCCCTTCGAACCTCTCAGGGAAGTTTCGCTCCGCCTGCTTTCTCAGAAGGTGGTTTTCTTCATGGCGATCACCTCCGTTTGGCGGGTATCAGAACTGGTGGCACTCTCCAGCAAGGCACCTTTCCTCAAGTTTCACTAGGATATAGAGGTGGTACTGCGTCCGTTACCAACCTTTCTTCCTAAGGTAGTTTCCTCTTCCATTTGAACGAGGACATTTCTCTCCCGTCCTTCTGGCCGGCTCTGATGCACCGCTTTGAAAATGCTCTCCACTCCCTGGATCTGGTCCGTGCTCTCCGGAATTATGTCTCCAGGACAGCACCTTTCAAGAGGTCGGATTCCCTTTTCGCGTCCTTCCAGAAGGGCACCGTAAAGTGAAGGCTGCATCCAAGACCACTCTTGCCAGGTGGATTTAGCTTACCATCCAGGAAGCTTATTCCCTACATAATCTGACCATTTCGTAAGGGTTGCGTGCTCACTCCACTCGCACGGTGGGTACTTCCTGGGCTATCCGGCACCAGGCTAAGACTGGGCAGGTGTGCAAAGCTGCCACCCGGTCCAGTCTTCACACTTTTTGCAAAACACAATCGTGTTCATACTCAGGCCTCGGCAGATGCGAGTCTGGGTAGACGCATCCTACAGGCAGCTGCTGCTAACCTATAGACCATGCATTTCAGAATGTGGATGTGTATTCCCACCCAGGAACTGCTTTGGGACGTCCCATCGTCCTGTGTCCCCAATGAGGCGAAGGAGAAAAGGAGAATTTTGTGTACTCAACGTAAATTTCTTTTCTCTTAGCCTCTAATTGGGGGACACAGCATCCTCCCTGTGGCCCATTGGCCTTGTTGTGGTTGGTGTTCTCTTGTTTATGTTCCTGGTTGCCTTATCGGCTTATGTAGTTTTCCTCCTATTGCTTTAGCACAAAACTGGCTGAACTGTGCCAGTCAGGGGGTTATATACTGCTGGGAGGAGCCACTGTGCTTCTCTTTCAATTGCTTAGTGTCGCCTCCTAGTGGCAGAATAGCATAACCCGAAACAAAACAAACAAACAAATGTCTTGAAGGTGCAATCGAATATGAATAACGGGGGAATTTATCACTCCCTCTATGCCATTTTTCAAAAAATTATTCACCATCACTTTTCTTTGAAGGAGTTAGTTCTTAGCAGAGGAATATAGAGAGGACTATGGCACAACATTTTTACTACATGAATGGCTGACAATTAGTCTGACTCCTACTCAATACAAAGAGGATGAAGATATTGACTACTGATATTGACAACTGGTAGTTGTAAAGGATTTCAGCGTAATCGGATCAATGATCACTCAAGATGCAGTCACGACTCCAGTATTCAATAGGAGAATAGCTATGGGCAAATCAACAATGAAGTCACTGGACAAGGTCTTCAAATCAGGGAACAATTCACAAGTGATGAAGACACGGCTCTTACATAGTCTGGTCTTTTCTGTAGTAACATATGGATCTGAAGCATGAATGATAAAGAAACAAGACAGAAGAATCAATGTCTTGGAAATGTGGAGCTGGAGAAGAATGTTTTCAATACCATGGATGGTGAGGAGAACCAACCAATCAATTTTGGAACCAATCAAGCCAAAAATATGTGACTGGAATCAAAGATCACCAAGCCATTACTTGTCTACACATCATACGAAGAGAGAAATCACTGAAGAAGGACATCGTGGAAGAATTGAGGGAACAAAGTGAAGAGAAAGACCCGAAGAGAGCAACCCGATGGCGGAGAAGGTTGGACCTATCTAGGCTTTGAGAAAGCCGTGGTGGACCCATCTAGGTTTGGAGAAGACCCTGGTGAACCTAGCTAGGTTGTATAAGATCAATCTTCCCACAGAGTGTTCATCCATCATGTCACCATGGCTCGAGATCGACCTGAAGGCCGGTAAATAATAATATTAAAAGTAGCCAAAATCTATTGAGTTCACAGCTGTAGTAGATTTCATTCACCATCTCATAGATAGCACAAAGATGTGCCAAATTTACTACCGTAAGTGGCCTGCAACACTTTCGCCACACCTTACTCCAGCTGACTTCTGGTTCTGGACTGACCAGTGTTGATATATTTTTTTCCTTTGGGACACTCAGAATTTGGTAGGTGCATTTTGCTTTGCTTTTATGCTCCCAGCAACAACTGATACATTTGGAAGGAGAGAGGAATAGTTCATTTTATCTATCTCTATTGTTGCAGCACATGCGGCAGGATTAGGGGCACCACTTTAAAGGGTTTTTATGATAAATTTGTTTGAACTTCTGATGAATCAGACTTTAATAAATTGTCACTGCCAAAGCAAATGAAATCATTCCCTACTCCAAGCATGTTTGCTATTTTTCTCATCAGATTAACTGTTTCTTAAAAGCACAAATAAGGCATAAAACAATGTTGTGATATAAATGTAATTTGTTAGCAAATGTTACATGTGTAGTAACTGAACATTCACAGATCATAAGCCTGGAAGAGCTAGTAGAAAGAGCAATGCGAGAAACATGTCAGCAATATTTTGGTCATCGAATGCATGTTTTTCTACACTGAAGTTGTAGTAACAGCATCTCTTGCAAATCTTTGGCCTTTTTTGAGATATCACGTGCTTTCATGTATTCTGCAATGTGTTTGTGGCGCCCCTGCAGTTTGGTCGCCACTATGGTACTGAACCTAATAGATGTGGCCACATGTGCATAGGTGTTGGCAGCACATTATTCAGGATACTCTCCAAGTGTGTGAAAACAGAGCTTCTTTCTTCAGCAACAAACAGGAACAAATATGATAACCTTAATGAATCAGGAATAAAACATATCTTATATGTCTCATTGTCTGTGCAGCATCTGCAGCTGCTTCTTCTCTCATACTCAGACACAGGAAAGTGGATATAGTCACATGCTCTTCCTGTGTGAGCCTTTGGGAGGATTTTTTGGCCTAACTTTATCTACAACATCCAAACTTAGCAAAAAAAAACACTCATATACAGGAATAGAGTTGTTGCTTTAAACATATTCCAACAATAGGTAAGAGAGGTAAGCTTTGCTGTTACCCCCAACATACACCCTACACTATGTAAACTCCAGGCTAGGGAAATTCTGAGCGGAAGAGATTCACATTCAGAACAGTCCCCATCTACTGGCTGGAGGGAGGGGTTAGGGTAGGGGTGAGAGTCAGGAAAGGAGACAGTTCTAGAGAAGTCAGGAGCTGGGAATGAGCAGGATGCACATGGGAAACTGGATGTCACTGGACTGCATGTACAGTGACTACCATTGTGGACTCTCCCAAGGTTAAGAAACTACATAGGGTCAAGAGGACTTGCAAAGTAGTCGCTAGAGGACCCACAGTCACCTGCCTACTGGGACTGGCAACCACAGGACACTAGGAGGACAAGGGCTAGCAGTGTCAGGAAGAAAAGGGCAGCAAGGAAGGCCATATTCCCTGTGCCACAGCAGAGTGGACATTGATTACCTATGAGCTGGCCAGGCTGCAATGCTGGTGAATACAGTACCCCAGCTAGGTTGTGTCTGCATCAGAATCAAATAAAAGGGTAAGAACTGCAGAACCCTGTGTTTTGTGTGGTCCTTCCTACACCTGTCTGCACCCCCAACACCTTAAGCTACTACAAACACCATCATCATCGCTTCACTACCACTACACCCAAGGGGCTCACTCCACATGAAGGGAGTGCTCAAATTAGCTGCCTCACCACCTATCCCCTGGGGACCATCATATGCAGCGCTCATCATCCATGACCACAAACCTCAGATGGCGTCACGACAAAAACAATCCCCTTTAAATCCCCCTTTAACATGTCTGGCATGGGTCATGACCCCTGGGACCGGCAGTGTGACTACCAAACCGTCTGACTCTGGATGGTCAAGTACCCTGGCCCGGCGACATTGACATGTTCTCTAGACTTTTTCTTAATCGAGAAAAATGTACCTATTTTCTAGGATCAGACTTTAAACAAACTTTGCTCCCAGTGTCATCAGCATTTCTCATATATGAGATAAAAACTTTCTCCACCTTCTTCTTTCTGACAGTCTGTAAAAATCGGAACGTACTCGGATGTCCGATTTTTTTTATAGACCCATAGACTTGCATTGCCAATTTTGATCCAACTCTCGGTCATATCACAGGTACGAATGCAATCTGGGAAAACCAAGAGAACATCGGACATCTCAATGAGCTTATATTCATTGAAAGGAGCCTATAATATTTTTAGTTGATCGTAGATAATAGATGTTAAAAACTTTGTTCATGTTCCCAACCATTTTCAATAATTCCAATACATGTAAAATAAATACAATTTACAAATAGGCTTAATTAGGCTGGGGTCACAGTACCATTTTTCACATGCTTTTTTGGAGACCTGCGTTTTCAAAAACGCATGTAAAAAACGCACCCATAGGCCCCCATGTTAAAAAATGCATGCCCTAATAGCCAAAAAGCATGTGTGATTGTCCCATGCGTTTTTGGAGCATATCCAAAAACGCATGCGTTTTTGTAAAAACGCATGCGTTTTTGTAAAAAAAACGCATGCGTTTTTATAACATGGGTTCCTATGGAAAACGCATGCAAAAACGCATGTACAGTTAGCACCTTTTAGTGCCATTCAAAAACGCATGCGTTTCCCATAGGAGCCCATGTTAAAAAAAACGCATGCGTTTTTCCGGAAACGCATGTGTTTTTTTAACATGGGCTCCTATGGGAAACGCATGCGTTTTTGAATGGCACTAAAAGGTGCTAACTGTACATGCGTTTTTGCATGCGTTTCCCATAGGAACCTATGTTATAAAAACGCATGCGTTTTCTACAAAAACGCATGCGTTTTTCAAAACGCTCAAAAAAATACTACAAGCACTATTTTTATGTGCAGATTCAAAAACGCAGCCAAAAACGCAGGGAGCCATCAGAGACCTTAAAAAACTCATGCTGACATGAAAAACGCATGTAAAAAAGCATGCGTTTTTAAAAGGCACTAAAAAAATGCATGTCAACTGTGACCCCAGCCTTAGACACATATTGATTTGTGTCTACAGCTCCTATGTGACCTATGTGTCTCCATAGATTCAGATTATAAATAAATCCTTACACCAAAAAACTCCAACAAATTAGATAGAAATCTCTGAGGTCGAACATTGTGAAAAAATATAAGGGGCAAGAAGTGGATATCCTACTACAAATTACAATAAATATGATACAGATATGATAAATATTCCTGAAAAATAATCTAACAAGAATAGTTCACAGTTGTCAAATAGAAATCACAAAGAATACTGTGTTTATCTAGCCCGCTACTATGGGCGCCACTAATAGACCACTGTTCAGACACAATGCATATTGTCATGCAGTGTTAACTGGCCCACCGAAACTGGCGCCACTAATAGGCTGCTGTTCAGACACTATGTGTGTATCTCACCTATCTATATGACAGACTCCCTATGCAGCATCATTAGAGTGCGTTATGCAAGCAGCTGCTCCCCTCTATTAAGCGAGTGGCTGCTCAATGTGCAGGACGCACCATCGCTGCCCCCAGATCTACTTGGGGAAGTTCTCTGCACCCAGCTTATGCATAATAGGATTAGATTGGCCATTGGTAAATCATGTTGAATTTTTATGAAAAAAAGACAGACTTTTTTTCTACGGATTTACCTCCTTAATGTATATATATATAGACAAATAGACCCTGTATGGTCTGATCCGACATACCCCATTCCATAAGACTACATCACATATACACAGGTGCAATCCTATACCCCAATCATATATACACTGACACAATCCAATACCCCAATCATATATACACAGACACAGTCCTATGCACACATACACACACATATTGGGGGTGTCTTTACTTTTGATGAACCTGGCAGGCTGCCAGCACATCTCTTTTTCTCCCATGCAGCTCATAGTTGATTGCAGATCCTCTTTGGCAGGATTCAAGCAGGACCCGCTGTGTGACGTCATTCCAAGACATGGCCACATTCAGCAAACTGCTCACGGCCCTCTCTGCTGTACTATGATACGGATGGGCTGTCGCTGCGCAAGTAAAAGTGTCAGTGTGTCAGGCCGGTTGCATCACTGTACAGCAGAGAGGACCATAAGCAGTTTGCTGTGTGCAGCCATATCTAATACAGGCGCCTTGTACCATGCTGCAGTGCTGGCCCTGTAAAGCTGCTAGTAGAGCGCCTGGGGGGCAATGGCTCCCCTGCCCCCCGGCCCAGCCAACCCCTGCTGCTACATTTTTGTAATCTCCCAAATGCATTCCAATAAGAAGTAGGGGCAAGATGGAACAGCACATGACATGCATAATCAGACTTTACAGGGTTTATTTTCAGTCTATAAAAATCTGGGGCATATAGATCTGCACAGGAGCTATATACCAGAAACATGGACGTCTTTACTATAAACTAGTTAGCTCAAGATTAAGTGTAAAGTTGATGCATTTAGAATTTCTAATGCTTCTTCGAACCAATGATAATAAATAGTAGTCTATGGCAACTTTCCACTTAATTATAGGAAATATCAAGTATTCTGTATGTGCACAAGCTGTATTTTAGTGACATTGTTTTTTTCCAGACTTTTTGTGAAAATGTTTTTATTTTAATGAAAATGTACTTTATGGCTCTAAACCGTCTTATCTCAGAAGCAACTAGAGAAAATGAAAATGTATTATTGAACATGGGATACATTTCCCTGTGTGGGAGGATATGCAGGTTATTACCAACTCAAGTAATAAAATGGGAACTGTACAATCTTCTTCCACAACAGAAGCTTGTCAAATGCTCCTTCCATCTGGTCAGACATCTTCATTGCAATCTTTATATATATATGTATATATATATTATATATATATATTTTATATACAACCCCTGGCAAAAATTATGGAATCCCCTGGCTCGGAGGATGTTCATTCAGTTGTTTAAGTTTGTAGGAAAAAAGCAGATCACAGACATGGCACAAAACTAAAATCATTTCAAATGGCAACTCTCTGCCTTGAAGAAACACTAAAAGAAATAATGGAAAAACAAATGTGCTAGCCAGTAACAGTTACTTTTGTAGACCAAGCAGGGGAAAAAATTATGGAATCACTCAATTCTGAGGAAAACATTATGGAATCATAACAAACAAATAAACAAAATAACACTTCAATACATGACTAGTATTTTGTTGCACCACCTCTGGCTTTTATAACAGCTTGCAGTCTCTAAGGCATGGACTTAATGAGTGACAAACAGTACTCATCATCAATCTGGCTCCAACTTTCTCTGATTGCTGTTGCCAGACCAGCTTTGCAGGTTGGAGCCTTGTCATGTACCATTTTCTTCAACTTACACCAAAGATTTTCAATTTGATTGAGATCCTGACTATTTGCAGGCCATGACATTGACCTTATGTGTCTTCTTTCAAGGAATGTTTTCACAGTTTTTGCTCTATGGCAGGATGCATTATCATCTTGATAAATGATTTCATCATCCCCAAACATCCTTTCAATTGATGGGATAAGAAAAGTGTCCAAATATCAATGTAAACTTGGGCATTTATTGAAGATGTAATGACAGCCATCTCCCCAGTGCCTTTATCTGACATGCAGCCCCATATCATCAATGACTGTGGAAATTTGCATGTTCTCTTCAGGCAGTCATCCTTATAAATCTCATGGTAACGACACCAAACAAAAGTTCCAGAATCATCACCTTGCCCAATGCAGATTTGTGATTCATCACTGAATATGACTTTCATCCAGTCATCCACAGTCCACGATTGCTTTTACTTAGCCCATTGTAACCTTGTTTTTTTTCTGTTTAGGTGTTAATAATGGCTTATGTTTAGCTTTTCTGTATGTAAATCCCATTTCCTTTAGGCAGTTCCTTACAGTTCGGTCACAGACATTGACTCCAGTTTCCTCCCATTCGTTCCTCATTTGTTTTGTTGTGCATTTCCTGTTTTGGAGACATATTGCTTTAAGTTTCTGGTCTTGATGCTTTGATGTCTTCCTTGGTCTACCAGTATTTTTCCCTTTAAAAACCGTCGCATGTTGTTTGTATTTGGACCAGATTTTAGACACAGATGACTGTGAACAACATCTTTTGCAACATTGTGTGATGATTTACCCTCTTTTAAGAGTTTGATAATCCTCTCCTTTGTTTCAATTGACATCTCTCGTGTTGGAGCCATGATTCATGTCAGTCCACTTGGTGCAACAGCTCTCCAAGGTGTGATCACTCCTTTTTAGATGCAGACTAACGAGCAGATCTTATTTGATGCAGGTGTTAGTTTTGGGAATGAACATTTACAGGGTGATTCAATAATTTTTTTCTTCAGAATTGAGTGATTCCATAATTCTTTCCCCTGCTTGGTCTACATAAGTAACCGTTACTGGCTAGCACATTTTTTTTTCATGATTTCTTTTAGTGTTTCTTCAAGCCAGAGAGTTGCCACTTGAAATTACTTTTTTGTGCCATGTCTGTGATCGGCTTTTTTTCTACAAAATTAAACAACTGAAAGAACATCCTCTGAGCCCGGTGATTCCATAATTTTTGCCAGGAGTTGTATATGTTCATGATCTGCAGCAATACTGTAAGATGGATTTATTCACATGTTGCAGTTCTGCTGTTGTTCTTGTTTGCAGTTTTCATAAGTTTTATCTTTATTTGCTGGAAAATTGCTTCAAGTAGACGCAGAAGGCTACGTTCACAGCGTGTAATTTTCACACTTTTTTATGCTGCGCTTTTCCACAAAACCACATCTGCGTCTGCAGGCAAAGTGAATGGACTTTCACTTTTGCCGTGCAGACGCTGTGTAAATATACGCTGTGCTTTTATGGGAGACAGAGCGCGTGTAAAAAGAATCAACATGTCAATTGTTGACGCTTTTTTGGCGCGCTTTCTCCCAAAGGGGCCATTGTAACCGCTGGAATTATGCATCGCCGTTCAGACAATGTGCAATTCTATTGCGTATAATGGCGGCGCTGCAGGATGTGATGTCACACGGGGGAGGAAGAATCCTGTGTTCCTTCCCATGTGAGAGGTGTGACAGTCTTTTTGGCTTTCACATTGTATTAATATACACTGTGAAAGCTAAATAAAAGTAATTAAATGGTATGAAAAATAATAAATTAGAATACTTACCCATACGCCCGCTGTTCCAGGTTACCTGGATGGAGATAACCACAATCTACCTAATGTGAGTATTAACACACTGTTCTGAACTTGTTCATGTACCTTACTTCAGAATACTGATGTACTTTCTCTTTTTACTACTTCACAGAATAGCTGCATGAATCACCTACTTACCTACCTTGCTGAAGCTACTTAAACCATACCTTCCTATGGCTCAAGCTAACATACCTACCTGACGCAAAGCAAGCTGTACCTCTGGATGGAGGATACCACGACCTACCTAATGTGACGTATTAAACACACTGTTCTGAAAATGTTCATGTATGTAACTTCATAATACTAATGTACTTCTCTTTTTCTACTTCACAGATAGCTGCATGAATCCACCTACTTACCTACCTGGCTGAAGCTACTTAACCATACCTTCCATGGCTCAAGCTAACAATACCTACCTGACGCAAGCTGTCTACCTGGATGGAGATACCACACATCTACCTAATGTGAGTATTAACACACTGTTCATGAACTTTTCATGTTACCTTACTTCAGTATACGATGATACTTTCTCTTTTTCTTATTCACAGAATAGCTGCATGAATCCACCTAACTTACTACCTTGCTGAAGCTACTTAACCATACCTTCCATGGCTCAAGCTAACAATACCTACCTGACGCAAGCAGCTGTCTACCTGGATGGAGATACCACAATCTACCTAATGTGAGTATTAACACACTGTCTGAACATTGTTCATGTACCTTACTTCAGAATACTGATGTACTTTCTCTTATTCTACTTCACAGAATTAGCTGCATGAATCCACCTACTTACCTACCTTGCTGAAGCTCACTAACCATACCTTCCATGGTCAAGCTAACAATACCTACCTGACGCAAGCTGTCTACTGGATGGAGATACCACAATCTACCTAATGTGAGTATTACAACACTGTTCTGACTTGTTCATGTACCTTACTTCAGAATAACTGATGTACTTTCTCTTTTCTTACTTCACAGAATAGCTGCATGAATCCACTACTTACCTACCGGGCTGAAGCTACTTAACCATACCTTCCATGGCTCAAGCTAACAATACCTACCTGACGCAAGCTGTCTACCTGGATGGAGAAACCACAATTCTACCTAATGTGAGTATTAACACACTGTTCTGAAAAATGTTCATGTATGTAACTCATAATACTAATGTACTTTTCTTTTTCTATTCACAGAATTAGCTGCATGAATCCACCTACTTACCTACCTTGCTGAAGCTACTTAACCATACCTTCATGGCTCAAGCTAACAATACCTACCATGACGCAAGCAAGCTGTCTAACTGGATGGAGATACCACGATCCTACCTAATGTGAGTTATTAACACCTGTTTCTGAAAATGTTCATGTATGTAACTTCATAATACTAATGTACTTTCTCTTTTTCTACTTCACAGAATAGCTGCATGAATCCACCTACTTACCTACCTGGCTGAAGCTACTTAACCATACCTTCCATGGCTCAAGCTAACAATACCTACCTGACGCAAGCAAGTGTCTACCTGGATGGAGATACCACGACCTACCTAATGTGATGTATTAACACACTGTTCTGAAAATGTTCATGTATGTAACTTCATAATTACTAATGTACTTTCTCTTTTTCTACTTCACAGAATAGCTGCATGAATCCACCTACTTACTACCTGGCTGAAGCTACTAACCATACCTTCCATGGCTCAAGCTAACAATACCTACTGACGCAAGCAAGCTGTCTACCTGGATGGAGATACCACAATCTACCTAATGGTGAGTATTAACACACTGTTCTGAAAATGTTCATGTATGTAACTTCCATAATACTAATGTACTTTCTCTTTTTCTACTTCACAGAAATAGCTGCATGAATCCACCTACTTACCTACTGGCTGAAAGCTACTTAACCATACTTCCATGCTCAAGCTAACAATACCTACCTGACGCAAGCTGTCTACCTGGATGGAGATAGATACCACGACCTACCTAATGTGAGTTATTATCACACTGTTCTGAACTTGTTAATGTACCTTACATCAGAATTACTGATGTACTTTCTCTTTTTCTACAAGAATAGCTGCATGAATCACCTACTTACCTACCTTGCTGAAGCTACTTAACCATACCTTCCATGGCTCAAGCTAACCAATACCTACCTGACGCAAGCAAGCTGTCTACCTGGATGGAGATACCACAATCTACCTAATGTGAGTATTAACACACTGTTCTGAACTTGTTCATGTACCTTACTTCAGAATACTGATGTACTTTCCTCTTTTTCTACTTCACAGAATAGCTGCATGAATCCCACCTACTTACCTACCTTGCTGAAGCTACTTAACCATACCTTCCATGGCTCAAGCTAACAATACCTACCTGACGCAAGCAAGCTGTCTACCTGGATGGAGATACCACGACCTACCTAATGTGAGTATTAACACACTGTTCTGAAAATGTTCATGTATGTAACTTCATAATACTAATGTACTTTCTCTTTTTCTACTTCACAGAATAGCTGCATGAATCCACCTACTTACCTACCTGGCTGAAGCTACTTAACCATACCTTCCATGGCTCAAGCTAACAATACCTACCTGACGCAAGCAAGCTGTCTACCTGGATGGAGATACCACGACCTACCTAATGTGAGTATTAACCACTGTTCTGAAAATGTTCATGTATGTAACTTCATAATACTAATGTACTTTCTCTTTTTCTACTTCACAGAATAGCTGCATGAATCACACCTACTTACCTACTGGCTGAAGCTACTTAACCATACCTTCCATGGCTCAAGCATAACAATACCTACCTGACGCAAGCAAGCTGTCTACCTGGATGGAGATACCACAATCTACCTAATGTGAGTATTAACACACTGTTCTGAAAATGTTCATGTATGTAACTTCATAATACTAATGTACTTTCTCTTTTTTACTTCACAGAATAGCTGCATGAATCCACCTACTTACCTACCTGGCTGAAGCTACTTAACCATACCTTCCATGGCTCAAGCTAACAATACCTACCTGACGCAGCTGTCTAACCTGGATGGAGATACCACGACCTAACCTAATGTGAGTATTAACACACTGTTCTGAACTTGTTCATGTACCTTACTTCAGAATACTGATGTACTTTCTCTTTTTCTACTTCACAGAATAGCTGCATGAATCCAACCTACTTACCTACCGGGGCTGAAGCTACTTAACCATACCTTCCATGGCTCAAGCTAACAATACCTACCTGACGCAAGCTGTCATACCTGGATGGAGATACACGACCTACCTAATGTGAGTATTAACACACTGTTCTGAACTTGTTATGTACCTTACTTCAGAATACTGATGTACTTCTCTTTTTCTCACTTCACAGAATAGCTGCATGAATCCACCTACTTACCTACTGGCTGAAGCTACTTAAACCATACCTTCCATGGCTCAAGCTAACAATACTACCTGACGCAAGCTGTCTACCTGGATGGAGATACCACGACTTACCTAATGTGAGTATTACACACTGTTCTGAACTTGTTCATGTATGTAACTTCAGAATATATAATGTACTTTCTCTTTCTCTACTTCACAGAATAGCCGGATGAATACACTTGCCTACCTGGCTCAAACTACTTAACCATACCTTCCATGGCTGAAGCTAACGATGATTACCTACCGACGAAAAGAAGCTGCCTACCTTGAATCAACTAACACTAAATACCTATGCAAAAATAAATGTTATTTAATATTTATTGTATGTTTAAAAATAAAATTTTTTAAATTCAAAAATTTGTTTCCATTATTTAATATAAGATTATATTTTTAATATAGAAGAATGTGTTAGTACCCATTATTATGTAGTCATAATTAAAACATATAGTGTATGCTGTCTGAAATGGAAATACATTGTCTATTAATGTTTTAATTCCTATTTAAACAATAATTGACAATGGATTTCCGTTTTGGAGAGACATTTACTATATAACTGTGTAATGTCCACTTTTGTGTAATTGATATAAATTGTGCGCCACAGGCAGAAGTGGCCAGTACTGCAAAAGGCTGTGCAGCGCTTCAAATATAAATTTGACAGCCTTGCATATTCGGCTAAAACACTCCGCTCCTCCTGCCTGGCAGGTTCAGGTAATGAAAACACACCCTCTTCAAAGTGTTTGTTAAACAGGAGTAGTCATTGTCCTGCTAGGACCTTGCATGATGTTAGAATTAGATTGGCGTTAGGCGCTGTGATTGGGCCCAGTCGCCGTGATGTGTTATGTGCGTAAAATATTGCATCAGTGCAAGCGGACACATGACTGCACCGAATGCAAATGTCATTTTCAACATCATGCAGGTCCTAGCAGGACCTCGTTATGGAGTGGAGCCATGTGGTGTACTAGGTTTCACGGCGCGGAGCCACGTGGGTATGAGGTGTATAGAGCGGAGCCACGTGCAAACGAGGTGTTTGGAGAAGAGCCGCGTGTGTACGAGGTATGTGTACAGTGGTAGCCCCCATCCCCGTGGATTACGTTCTCGCTTACTGTAGTCCCAGCCACCTTTGCCAGCAGCATTTTTCCAAATATCTCTTCTGACGCTGTCTGCATTGTGCAGCTCAGCATAGGGGGCACGATGTTGCCATGACTGCTGATATGTGCAGAGTGACCGGGGTAGACCGGAGCGGCGAGAGAAAAGTGAGGATAAAGAGATATCCGGATGGCCAGACACTCTCACTTGGCTGCGGTGCCACCCATATGGCAGTGTGGCTCCATTGATTCTGCTTGCATTATATAGGCTGCTTCAGGATGCTTGTTGTATATACAAAGCATCCTCAGACGCACAAAAATGCAACATTTTGCATTTGAAGGTTATTTTTAAAAAAGCAAGGTAACGCAAATGCATTTTAGCCCGCTAATAACAAACATGTAATATAGTAACTGTCAGGAAACAGCTCTTGCTGCTTTCGGCAGTCACTGTTCATGTAAGGCTTCCTTTGCATAGGCGTTTTATTTAAAATTTTTCAGTTGTGGTACTAAAAACCCCGAATCTGCCACATTTTCCGCCAAGCGGCTGCACATTTGCCACAAGCCACATGCATTGTCTATTGAGGCTTGCGGTAAGTGTGCAGCAAAATTTATATTCTAGTCCCGCAATATGTACTAAAGGGGGTCCCTGAGACTTTTTCGCATGGGCCAACAGAAACCTGGAGTTGGACTGTACAGGGTTCAAGTTGAATATATAGAACGCATACAGGGGTAGATTTTCCTGGAAGACCGCCTCAAAGAGAGACAGAACATGAAGGAAGAAGACAGCACAGTGGGCATAGAGTAAGGAGTGAAAAGACAGTGCAGGGGAAAATACAATGGACACATGGAGACGGATATAGCACGAAAATGATCAGGATTGATACCGTCTTACAGATGCTAATGCATGGGGCCCCACATCTATGTAATAATTAATTGTGTAATGGACACTTCCATTTTAATTTGAAACCATACCTTACCCACTGAAAATTGCTGTACAGACACTTAGGCCGGTTCACACTTCGTGTGTGTGACCCGATCCGTAGCTGTCCGCTTCAGGCAGACAGCCGCGAACCATATAAGCACACAGGACTGGGTGGCTATTATGCCCTCCGATCCTGTGTTTAGCGCACGCAGCTGCAGCCGATGACAGGTCAGAACCGGTGCGCCAGCGGTCATCACCTATCAACAGCAGGAACTGCGTGCGCTAAACACAGGATTGGAGAGCATAATAACCACCAGACCTTTGTGCTCATACGGTCCGCGGCTGTCTGCATGAAGCGGACAGCTATGGATCGGATCACACGCATTGTGAGCCACCCTTAAAACAAAGTGGTCGTTTGTAGGAAAAATTTAAAATTACACATAGTAGTACATTAGATATGAAGAGACATAATGTGTAGTGTGTTCAAACGTACACGATGTAGGTGTGCTGTATCCCTCAATTATGTGGTCACTAGTAAAAAGGCCCGATGCAATTTGCATCGTTAGCGCGGTGAAATGAATTGTGTGTATACAGGCAGGGCGCCGAGGGCGGTGGCAATGGAGCGGGGCCGACGGTTGTCAGGATGGCAGCGGTGTCAGGTAGTGCGGCTGAGGATGGAGGACGGGTGAGAGGCTGGAGGAGGCTGTGAGGATGGGGAGGCTGTGAGGCTGGAGGAGACTGAGGCTGGAGGAGGCAGTGAGGATGTGGAGGCTGTGAGGCTGGAGGAGACATTTACTGTACTGAGCATGCACAGTACAGTAAAAGGTCTCCAAACAGGAAGGCAGGGGTTAAAAAAAAAAACCTCTCCCCGAGCCCCCACCGTCTCCTGCCGTCTTCCTCCAAGCTTCCGGTGGCTGCCGCAGGCTCCAGTGTCTGCCAGAGCTGTTTTAGTGCAGTTCAGGACCTGCGGAGATGTCACAGTCACGTGACACCAGGTTACCATGGAGTAACCTGGTGTCACGTGACTGTGACATCACCACAGGTCCTTGACTGCAGTAGAAGAGCTCTGCAGACACTCGGAGCCTGCGGCAGCCACCGGAAGCTTGGAGGAAGCTGCAGGAGACGGCGGGGGCTCAGGGAGAGGTGAGCATTACCTTTTTTTTTTTTTTTTTTTACAGTAGTGCGGGTCTGCGGCTCGTGATGACGATGCGCGTCATCACTCGCAGTCCCGAAAAGCATGTTGGGATTCAGTGACAACGCCGAATTCCCAACTGCGGATTATATAAGTAGATGTGCATCTCAAAACAATACTGCTACTCATGGCCGGCTCTACATATGTGCGACCTGTGCGAGGGCACAGGGCGCCTGCCACCAGACTTCACAGGGGGCGTCGCAGAGAAACATCAACTTTCACTTTTTACTCCTGTCGAACTGTACAGGATGCAACAGGAGAGTAAATTTTCAGAGGTAGGGAGCACATCCTCTGTGCTCTTGGCGCCCTCCCCTCCCTTGGTGCTCCATGTCCTGTGCCCTGTCTTCAACAGACAGGAGGGGGAGGGCCCTGCAGTGTCCCGAAACAGAGAAGCTGCTGACAAACACCTTACCCACCAGATCCTGGAGTCACAGTAGAAAAGTCCTCTATGTAGGTGAGGGTAATGTGTAGAGTGTGTGTGTGTGTGTGCGTGCCAAATATGTATGATGTATGCCTTTGTGTGTGTGTAGGTTTGCCAGTGTGCTTGTCTGTGCCAGTGTGTGTAGTGTTACAGTGGGTGTGTGTCTGTGTTCAAGTGTGTGTGTATGTGTGTCTGTGTGTGTATGTGTGCCAGTATGTGTGTGTGCATGTCTGTGTGTGTTTGTGTCAGTGTGTGTATGTATGCCAGTGTGTGTGTCTGTCTGCAAATGTGTTTTTGTGTATGCGTTATGTGTGCCAGTGTGCGTGTGTATGTGTGCCAGTGTATGTGGGTGCATGTCTGTGTGTGTTTGTGTCTGTGTTTGTATGTGTGCCAGTGTGTGTGTGTGCCAGTATGTGCCTGTCTGCATACCAGTGTGTCTGTGTGCCTGTGTGTGTGATATCTGTAATGTATTATGAATACGTTTGTGTGTACAGTATTGTGTGCTGTATATCTCTCTATCATTTATCTATCTACCTATTTATCTATCATTTATCTATCTATTCTACCTATTATCTATTAGGCTAGGGCCACACTTAACAGTGCACCCATGTTAGCCGGATCACGCTAGAGCAAAGCCCAGCCTGCTGTAACACTGACCACTAATGTCGGGTGCTTCCTGTGAATGCTGCACCATAGAAACCTGCTGTTTGCTATGGTTACAGCTTCACACTGCCCGGGACTTCCTATAAAGCTGTAACCATAGTAGACAGCGGGTTTATGTGATCTGGCTAACGTGGGTGCACTGTTAAGTATGGCCCTAGCCTTAGCTATCTATTGTCTATTCCTTCTATATATTATTTATCTATCCCTATATCTATGTATAATCTATTTTATTTTAAGAAAAAGGAGCAGCACAATCTTTTAAAGAGAAAATGGTGCAAAGCCCTAAGGCTGGGGTCACACTTGGGCTGGGACCCACTTTTCCAGGCAGCACTAACAACGTTGGAATTTCTGCAATAACGGACACCGTTAATGGCGAGAGCTTCCTCGCAACGGGGTTCCATAGAAAACCCATAGTTTACCTTGGATGCAGCCACACACAGAGCTCCAGGACAGTTGCTTTTCAACAGCGCACAGGAAAACACTGTCAGCAGGTCAGTGATACAATGGAAGAGAGAGTCTGTGTCGAATGCAGAGGACAGGTCTAGAAGGAGGAGGACAGAGAACATGTCTGTTAACGTTGGCCGTGAGTAAAAACGCTGGTTGATGGTTGCCAGGTTTTCAGACAGGACCGAAAACCTGGCGATGGGCGCCCGGTGGACACGCAGCATCGCTGCGTGTGACACAAGGAGACGCGCAATCAGCCAGCTCCCAGCGCCTCTCATCAAGTTCAGGGAGCTGGGAAACCATAGTAAACTGCGGGTATCTACTTAGCGCGTGCTGCCTAGATACCCGATGTATACCTTTGTTACCAGCCTTTGATCACCGGCTGGTATCCAAGGTAAACAGCAGGTAACTAGGGTCCCTAGTTACCCGCTGTTACCTTGGATAACAGCCAGTTAGCGGGAGCAGGCTGGTAACCAAGGTATACATCGGGTAACTAGGCAGCGAGCGCTGCCTAGATACCCGTAGTTTACCATGGATACCAGCCTGCTCCCGCTAACTGCAGGCGGGCAGCAGGAGCAAGACATCGTGGAAAAGATATTTACATAATTTCAACGATGTCGCTAGTCCAATGATCGCTGGTGAGTCTGTCTGTGTGTGTTGCTACGTGTTGATGTCCAAAGCAGGACAATACCCCTACCTCAGGTGCAGATCACACTAATCAAGAAAGTTCAGGTTCTAAGTACACATTGTGTACATTGCTGTGAACCTGACATGTGCAAATCTGTACCTGATGTAGGTGTGCTGTGGCTGCTGTATCCCTGAAGTACGTGTTGATGTGCAAAGCAGGACAATACCTACCTCATACCCTACAGGTGGCAGATACACTAATGCAGAAATTCCAGTAGTTCTTGGCTTTATTAAGTACTTTGTGTCACATGACAATACCTACATGTGCTACAAATCTGTACTGATTAGGTTCTTTGCTGTTAAAGTACATTTGTGTGGAACAATTTCTGTGACACCTGACAGTTCAAATGTTATAAATGTACACGTTGTGTGTACTTGCTATACCCATTGAAGTACTGATGTTGTGTGTGCTGCAACCAAGCATGTGACAATACCCCTACCTCAGGTGCAGATCACACTAATCTAGAAAGTTCAGGTTCTAAGTACACATTTGTGTACATTGCTGTGAACCTGACATGTGCAAATCTGTACCTGATGTAGGTGTGCTGTGGCTGCTGTATCCCTGAAGTACGTGTTGATGTGCAAAGCAGGACAATACCCCTACCTCAGGTGCAGATCACACTAATCCAGACAGTTCAGGTTCATTGCTTTAAATGTACACATTTGTGTACATTGCTGTGAACCTGACATGTGCAAATCTGTACCTGATGTAGGTGTGCTGTGGCTGCTGTATCCCTGAAGTACGTGTTGATGTGCAAAGCAGGACAATACCCCTACCTCAGGTGCAGATCACACTAATCCAGACAGTTCAGGTTCATTGCTTTAAAAGTACACATTTGTGTACATTGCTGTGAACCTGACATGTGCAAATCCGTACCTGATGTAGGTGTGCTGTGGCTGCTGTATCCCTGAAGTACGTGTTGATGTGCAAAGCAGGACAATACCCCTACCTCAGGTGCAGATCACACTAATCCAGACAGTTCAGGTTCATTGCTTTAAAAGTACACATTTGTGTACATTGCTGTGAACCTGACATGTGCAAATCCGTACCTGATGTAGGTGTGCTGTGGCTGCTGTATCCCTGAAGTACGTGTTGATGTGCAAAGCAGGACAATACCCCTACCTCAGGTGCAGATCACACTAATCCAGACAGTTCAGGTTCATTGCTTTAAAAGTACACATTTGTGTACATTGCTGTGAACCTGACATGTGCAAATCTGTACCTGATGTAGGTGTGCTGTGGCTGCTGTATCCTGAAGTACGTGTTGATGTGCAAAGCAGGACAATACCCCTACCTCAGGTGCAGATCACACTAATCTAGAAAGTTCAGGTTCTAAGTACACATTTGTGTACATTGCTGTGAACCTGACATGTGCAAATCTGTACCTGATGTAGGTGTGCTGTGGCTGCTGTATCCCTGAAGTACGTGTTGATGTGCAAAGCAGGACAATACCCCTACCTCAGGTGCAGATCACACTAATCCAGACAGTTCAGGTTCATTGCTTTAAATGTACACATTTGTGTACATTGCTGTGAACCTGACATGTGCAAATCTGTACCTGATGTAGGTGTGCTGTGGCTGCTGTATCCCTGAAGTACGTGTTGATGTGCAAAGCAGGACAATACCCCTACCTCAGGTGCAGATCACACTAATCCAGACAGTTCAGGTTCATTGCTTAGTACACATTTGTGTACATTGCTGTGAACCTGACATGTGCAAATCCGTACCTGATGTAGGTGTGCTGTGGCTGCTGTATCCCTGAAGTACGTGTTGATGTGCAAAGCAGGACAATACCCCTACCTCAGGTGCAGATCACACTAATCCAGACAGTTCAGGTTCATTGCTTTAAATGTACACATTTGTGTACATTGCTGTGAACCTGACATGTGCAAATCCGTACCTGATGTAGGTGTGCTGTGGCTGCTGTATCCCTGAAGTACGTGTTGATGTGCAAGCAGGACAATACCCCTACCTCAGGTGCAGATCACACTAATCCAGACAGTTCAGGTTCATTGCTTTAAAGTACACATTGTGTACATTGCTGTGAACCTGACATGTGCAAATCGTACCTGATGTAGGTGTGCTGTGGCTGCTGTATCCCTGAAGTACGTGTTGATGTGCAAAGCAGGACAATACCCCTACCTCAGGTGCAGATCACACTAATCAGACAGTTCAGGTCATTGCTTTAAATGTACACATTTGTGTACATTGCTGTGAACCTGACATGTGCAAATCTGTACCTGATGTAGGTGTGCTGTGGCTGCTGTTCCTGAAGTACGTGTTGATGTGCAAAGCAGGACAATACCCCTACCTCAGGTGCAGATCACACTAATCCTAGACAGTTCAGGTTCTGCTTTAAATGTACACATTTGTGTACATTGCTGTGAACCTGACATGTGCAAATCTGTACCTGATGTAGGTGTGCTGTGGCTGCTGTATCCCTGAAGTACTGTTGATGTGCAAAGCAGGACAATACCCCTACCTCAGGTGCAGATCACACTAATCCAGACAGTTCAGGTTCATTGCTTTAATGTACACATTTGTGTACATTGCTGTGAACCTGACATGTGCAAATCTGTACCTGATGTAGGTGTGCTGTGGCTGCTGTATCCCTGAAGTACGTGTTGATGTGCAAAGCAGGACAATACCCCTACCTCAGGTGCAGATCACACTAATCCAGACAGTTCAGGTTCATTGCTTTAAAGTGTACACATTTGTGTACATTGCTGTGAACCTGACATGTGCAAATCTGTACCTGATGTAGGTGTGCTGTGGCTGCTGTATCCCTGAAGTACGTGTTGATGTGCAAAGCAGGACAATACCCCTACTCAGGTGCAGATCACACTAATCTAGAAGTTCAGGTTCTTAAGTACACATTTGTGTACATTGCTGTGAACCTGACATGTGCAAATCTGTACCTGATGTAGGTGTGCTGTGGCTGCTGTATCCCTGAAGTACGTGTTGATGTGCAAAGCAGGACAATACCCCTACTCAGGTGCAGATCACACTAATCCAGACAGTTCAGGTTCATTGCTTTAAATGTACACATTTGTGTACATTGCTGTGAACCTGACATGTGCAAATCTGTACCTGATGTAGGTGTGCTGTGGCTGCTGTATCCCTGAAGTACGTGTTGATGTGCAAAGCAGACAATACCCCTACCTCAGGTGCAGATCACACTAATCCAGACAGTTCAGGTTCATTGCTTTAAATGTACACATTTGTGTACATTGCTGTGAACCTGACATGTGCAAATCTGTACCTGATGTAGGTGTGCTGTGGCTGCTGTATCCCTGAAGTACGTGTTGATGTGCAAAGCAGGACAATACCCCTACCTCAGGTGCAGATCACACTAATCCAGACAGTTCAGGTTCATTGCTTTAAATGACACATTGTGTACATTGCTGTGACCTAAATGTGAAATCGTACCTGATGTGGTGCTGTGGCTGCTGTATCCTGAAGTAGTGTTGAGTGCAAAGCAGGACAATACCCCTACCTCAGTGCAGTCACATATCCAGACAGTTCAGGTCATTGCTTTAAAAGTACACATTTGTGTACATTGCTGTGAACCTGACATGTGCAAATCGTACTGATGTAGGTGTGCTGTGGTGCTGTATCTGAAGTAGTGTTGATGTGCAAAGCAGGACAATACCCTACTCAGGTGCAGATCACACTAATCAGAAGTTCAGGTTCTTTAAATGTACACATTTGTGTACATGCTGTGAACCTGACATGTGCAATCGTACCTGATGTGGTGTGCTGTGGCTGCTGTATCCCTGAAGTACGTGTTGATGTGCAAAGCAGGACAATACCCCTACCTCAGGTGCAGATCACACTAATCAGAAGTTCAGGTCTTGCTTTAAAGTACACATTTGTGTACATTGCTGTGACCTGAATGTGCAAATCTGTACCTGATGTAGGTGTGCTGTGGTGCTGTATCCCTGAAGTAGTGTTGATGGCAAAGCAGGAAAATACCCTACTCAGGTGCAGATCACACTAATCCAGACAGTTCAGGTTCATTGCTTTAATGTACAATTTGTGTACATTGCTGTGAACCTGACTGTGCAAATCTGTACTGATGTAGGTGTGCTGTGGCTGCTGTATCCCTGAAGTACGGTTGATTCAAAGCAGGACAATACCTACCTCAGGTGCAGATCACACTAATCCAGACAGTTCAGTTCATTGCTTTAAAGTACACATTTGTGTACATTGCTGTGAACCTGACATGTGCAAATCTGTACCTGATGTAGGTGTGCTGTGGCTGCTGTATCCTGAAGTACGTGTTGATGTGCAAAGCAGGACAATACCCCTACCTCAGGTGCAGATCACACTAATCAAGTTCAGGTTCTGCTTAAGTACACATTTGTGTACATTGCTGTGAACCTGACATGTGCAAATCTGTACCTGATGTAGGTGTGCTGTGGCTGCTGTATCCCTGAAGTACGTGTTGATGTGCAAAGCAGGACAATACCCCTACCTCAGGTGCAGATCACACTAATCCAGACAGTTCAGGTTCATTGCTTTAAATGTACACATTTGTGTACATTGCTGTGAACCTGACATGTGCAAATCTGTACCTGATGTAGGTGTGCTGTGGCTGCTGTATCCCTGAAGTACGTGTTGATGTGCAAAGCAGGACAATACCCCTACCTCAGGTGCAGATCACACTAATCATGAAAGTTCAGGTTCTAAGCTTTAAAAGTACACCTTTGTGTACATTGCTGTGAACCGGAATTATGTTTAATGTGAAAATCTGTACCTGACATAGGTGTACTGTGGCTACTATATACCTAAGTTATGTCTTAAACGCCTGTCACACACATCAATATCACTTTCAATATCGCTGCTGCACATGATGTAGCAGCGATATTGCATTGTCAATCATAAATCAATCATAAATTTATTTTTGATGGTCATAAAATTTTACGTGCATCTATAAGACATGACGATGGTCACCCGCTGGACGCACAGCATCAATGCGTGTCACATGGGGAGACGAGATCAGCAAGTCACAGCACCTGTAAACAAGCGATGGGACATGGTAAACAAGGTAAACTGCATGTATGAAGACAGTGAACGCTGCCTAGACACCCAATGTCTACCTTGGTTACCAGACTTCGCCAGCTTAACGAACAATAACAGCCTGTAAGTGAGACAAGACTGTTAACCAAGGTGAACATCATGTTTGTAGGCATCACGCGGTGCCTACATACCCAATGTATACCTTGATTAACAGCCTTCTCCCACTTACAAGCTGTTATCGCTTGTTAAGCATGAAAAGGTTGGTAACCAATGTAACATGCAGGGATCTAGGCAGCATGCGCTGGATACATACCCCATGTAAACCTTGGTTAACAGCCTTTTCACGCTTAACGGCTGGTATCAAGGATGGTGAAAAAGGAATACATCAGCTATAATGGCAGGGCACATTGGCTACATACACACATTGAAGGGGCCTTTTACAATTGTGTTTTTTTAATGATTTGGAAGATCGGGCAAAACCAGATTCTTACAGTATTTTGCCCATTCAGTTTAATTTTGTCAGGTAGAATGTTGTAGATTCATATTTTTTAATGAAATCATTAAAGAGAATGGGCAAAAAAATGAATTCTGTAAGAATCATTTGTTTTCAAGATCTTCAAAATCAGGAAAAAAACGCAAGTGTGAAAAGGCCACCTTGTTTAACAGCTACCAGCGCTTGCTAACAGGCGCTGTGAGTGTGAGGAAATCGTTTCAACCATGTCGCTGGTCTCATGATTACTGGTAAAATCTGCCTGTGTAATGGTACCTTTACACGCGGCTACATTTCTAGGGTGTCAACAGGTAACTTACTGGCTGCAGTGAAATCATGGAGACAAGGTTCTATCTTGTTGCTGTGTACAAATGGAATAATGTCTCCATGATTTCACTGCAACCAGTAAGTTACCTGTAGCCACCCTAGAAATGTTGCCGCGTGTAAAGGTACCATGACAGATCACCAGCAATCAAACGTCAATGTCACAGCAATCTCGTTTGTTGGTTAGTTCACTGTCGACATTGACATGTGTGACAGAACCTTTAACAACCTGTTACACAACAGATAATTGTGCAGAGGTTGTTTTCACATCTTTGCTTGGAGTGAAATCATGGACACATTGTTCCAGTTGTACACTGCCACAAAATGGAGCAATGTGACTATGATTCCAATGCTATCCTACATCTGAAAACAATATCAGCACAATTATGTGTGTGTGCAACAGCGCCTTTAAGGTGTATAACACAACAATACCCCTACTTCAGGCACAATAATAACATGTCATGTTCT
The DNA here is from genome assembly GCA_033576535.1 of Allobates femoralis. NCBI lineage: Eukaryota > Metazoa > Chordata > Amphibia > Anura > Aromobatidae > Allobates > Allobates femoralis. Next base: position 51,156,414 of record JARQOC010000006.1, read on the forward strand.
GAGCAAGGTTGTACAATGTGTACTTTTACAGCTCTGAACCTGAAGTATGTTACCTGCAACGCCGTACCTGATGTAGGTGTATTGTGGCTGCTCTGTACCTCCACTATATGTAGTGTTACCACATAGTTGAGGTACAGAGCACATCAGTTGAAGAAACAGACCAAAAAACATTTTATTTAATTGGAAAATAAAAATAATCAACATTAACATTTCAAAAATACAAACAGTTAATATTCAAAATATTATAGCAATATTAAATATTTGTCATTATCAAGTTTATAAAATGAAAAAAATTAATCTACAAAATTGTCATATCACAAAGAAAAAAAATAAAAGTATACTGTGAAAGCTCAATATAAAGGGAATGCAGCATACAGGAGAGGAGGAGAGCAGGGACACCCGAGGGGGACTGGCACATGCAGCAGAGTAGGGAAGCAGAGAGTCAGGAGAAGGACTGGAGCCTGAAAGAAAGGGGGAAGCAGGGAGACAGCAGAGTGACTGTAGCCTGAAAGAAAGGGGGGAAGCAGGGAGACAGCAGAGTGACTGTAGCCTGGACAAAAGAGGGTGGTGCAGGAGCTGTGTAATACACAATGCGTTGCAAATAACACACCATCTTGTTATTTTAAAAAGGTAAAAAAAATTATTTTTAATTAAACTTTAATTATACACATTACACGTCGCAACATTGCATGCAATTTCATTTGCAATTTGCTAGTTGCAGTGAAATCATGAACACATTATTCTATTTGTACACAGTAACAAAATAATAAAATGTGTTCGTGATTTCACTGACACCAGCAAATTTACAGTGAAATTGCATGCAATGTTGCAACGTCTAATGGTACCCTAATAACAAATTTTTTTAATTATAACATTTTGTATTTTTTTTTTAATTTTTTTTTTTTTTATTTGTTTTTATTTTTTAAAATATTGAAAATAATTAAAACATTTCAAACATAAATATGACAATTAAAAATATGTTCAATTATCATTTAATAATGAAAATTTTAAAACATCACTTGAAATTTGCTAGTTGCAGTGAAATCATGAACACATTATTCTATTTGTACACATCAACAAAATAAAAAAATGTGTCCGTGATTTCACTGACACAAGCAAATTTACGGTGAAATTGCATGCAATGTTGCAACGTCTAATGGTACCCTAAGAACAAATTTTTTTAATTATAACATTTTGTATTTTTTTTTAAATTTTTTTTTTTTTTTTATTTGTTTTTATTTTTTAAAATATTGAAAATAATTAAAACATTTCAAACATAAATATGACAATTAAAAATATGTTAAATTATCATGTAACAATGAAAATGTTTAAACATCAACCATAAAGATGTATAACTATGTACAGCTATTATAACATTGAACTTTACAATAATAACACTTTCTACATGTCAAATAAATAATTACACATTCAGAATTTTGTACAATAAACATAACCGGCATGAAATTATAACAAATTAAACCATGTCATCCTGCCATGACACTCTTCCCTGCTCAGACATAAAATAATGGGCAAATTTGTCTCTAATTTCTGAAACAGCCAGAGTTGTTCTTACGCGACGTGTTCGGTAGTCCTGTAATGTGGTGTCTGCAATGGCATCACGGTCCAAATGAAATTGTTCTTTGGCCAAAACATAGTTATGCAGAACCACACAGGCTTTCACAATGTCGTCCACAGACTCTGGCTGCATTTGTATGGCCTTTCCCAAAATGCGCCATTTTGCGGTTAACAGTCCAAAAGCGCATTCCACCACTCTTCTTGCCCTTGTGAGTCTGTAATTGTAAATCCGTTTTGCATGACACAATCCACGGCTGGCATAAGGCTTCAATAGGTTCTCGCACATTTGAAAAGCCTCATCTGCTACAATTACGAAGGGCATAGGCGGTCCATCTGTGTGCGGCAGAGGCCTTGGTGGTGGAATGTCAAAGTTGCTGGTATAAATCCGGCGTCCCATGGGAGATTGCTTAAAAACCTGGGAGTCATTTGATCGTCCATAAGACCCAATGTCAACGGCAACAAAGCGACATTGGGAATCCGCGATCGCCATCAGTACGATTGAAAAGTATTTCTTATAATTAAAGTATTCAGAACTGCTCCCAGCAGGTTTAAGAATCCGGATGTGCTTGCCGTCCAGAGCTCCAACGCAGTTTGGAAAATTGGTGATCTCTTCAAACTTGGCAGCAGATGACATCCACAGGTCCATCGTCGGTTCAGGGAGGAATTCCGGCTGCAACACGTCCCACAGTGCTTTGCAGGTTTCCTTCACAATTCCTGAAATCGTTGAAATTCCAAGCCGGAATTGGAAGTGAAGTGAAGACATGCTTTCTCCACTTCCGAGAAACCTGAAAAATAACAAAAACACAACAGTATCATACTTTGAAAGTTAAAAGACACACAACATTAACATTTTTGAGAAATACACCGTACACAATAAAAAGGTGAAACACAATAATTATCATGGGAATGGGAATATACATGATCAACACCACAGTTTACATAAAAGCAAAAAAAGGAAGTACTCAGTCACACTACAGTTTTTTGAAAAATATTTTAAAAATATTAAAAAAATAAATATATTGCTATACTATGTAAAATGATTACTTCAAGCACAATGACACAATAAAACATTTTTGAATGAGCAGGAGGCCCACCCGCAGTGTGCATGACACACGAAATTCATAAAAAAGCAGAAAGTTACTTTTTACATCAGCAGCAAGATGAGGTTTTGAGGCAATCAAACCAATGCAGCGCCACATGCTGTATCATCAACATAACAGACGAAATTTGTGTCACATGCAACAAGACCCATGCATAGTCTATGCTGCTTACGCTCCTTTGCAGCAAGAGCGGTTCTGGCAGATGCGTCAGAAGCAGCAATTGCTTAAAGCAATAAAAAACACAAAAAAAAAAGGATTTTTATTTAAGTTTGCAAGTGACTCATCTGCTGCAACCGTCAGAAACGTCCTTAATGCAAAGAACCACAAGCACAAGACACAAAGCATGGGTATTGCTACATCCAGCATGCAACTCGGGCGTTATGTGGGCAATGCAGCACCACATGGCAGATATGCAGCAAACATCGTCTTGAAGCAGATGTGGAAACACCATAAAAAGAACAGCACAGCTGCAACAATTAAAAAAAAAAAAAATTTAAAGTAATGCACTTTGACATACAATAAAAGACACATTCCACAGCCAGTGTTCAAAGCCCAAAATACCAACACTTTCACTCATAATACAAGGATTTATAAACAGATAAATGAAAAAAAAATTCAATTTGAAATAAAAATAAAATAAAAAAAGTTAAACAGGGTTAAACTTTGTTCACATTTGCATTCCACTGTGCAACGTTCTGCGTATGGCATCCGCAATCTGAGCGCAGCCACCCAAACCCTTATGTTTATAATGGAAGCACACAGTGCTGCACTTGACTGCGCATGACCGTGCACTCCCCTTCACTGCCATATGTGATTTGTGTGCAGAAATCACATAGTCTTTTCCACACCAGGAACGCATGTTACATTCCTGTTGCGGACGACAGTGTGTGATTTGTGCGCAAACATACATCTGCACACAAATCACATATGGCAGTCAAGGGGAGTGCACGCAGTCAAGAGCAGCACTGTGCACTCCCATTATAAACATAGGGGCTTGCAGTGGCTGCACTCACATTGCAGAGCACTCTTACGCAGAACACTGCGGAGTGGTACACAAGTGTGAACCCACTCTTTACTGTTGTCAAACATTGTACTGTGAATGAAGTGAACACAGCTGCAAGATGATGTTTTATGCAGATCCAGAATGAGACACAGCATCATACAGATCATCCGCATAAAAGCTGACTTGTGGGCTACATGAAGCAAGCCCCATGCATTGTGTATGTTGCTTGAAGTCCTTTGCATCAAGTGTGGTTATGCTGGGTGCATCGGAGGATGCACTTGTGGCGGAAAAAAAAAATTTTAAATCTCTTTTTTTTGGTTTATTTTTAAAATTACGACAAAGACACATCAGCCACATCTTCCAGCACAACCATGCCTGCCATAAAAGAACACAAGTAACCTACACAACACATGGCGCTTAATGCATCCAGCCCACGTCAGGCATTATGCAGCCAATTCCAAAAATGCAGCACCACATGTCGGATCAGCAGACAAATTCACCTTGATAATGATGTTAAAAGGCCAATTGCATGAACACTAGGGGGAGCACGAGTCCCACCCACAGTGTGCATAAGACCTTACATTAATACAAATGCAGTCACTTGCACGAACACTATGGGGGGAGCATGAGTCCCACCCACAGTGTGCATGACACCTTACATTAGAAGGCTGGGTTCACATTTGAGGACCCAAACGCAGCATTCTGCAGAGGGGTCCGCAATGTCAACGCAGCGGCACCAAGCTCCTATCTTTATAATGGGAGTGCACGGTGCTGGGCTTGACAGCGCATGACCATGCGCATCCATTCACTCCAATATGTTGTCTGTGCGTAGGCGGATACCTGCGCACAAATCATACAGTCTCTTCCGCACCAGGGACGCAACATGTTGTGTCCCTGGTGTGGACGAGAGTGTGTGATCTGTGCATAGGCGTCCGCCTGCGCACAGATCACATATGGGAGTGAATGGGTGCGCACGGTCATGCACTGTCAAGCGCAGCACCGTGCGCTCCCATTATAAAGATAGGAGCTTGCAGCCGCTGCGCACACATGGCGATTCCCCTCCGCTGAACACTGCGGAAGGGAACGCTAATGTGAAGGCAACCATACTAATGCAGTCACTTGCATGAACACTATGGGGGGAGCATGAGTCCCACCCACAGTGTGCATGTCGCCTTACATTAATACTAATGCAGTCACTTGCACGGACACTATGGGGGTAGCATGAGTCCCACCCACAGTGTGCATGACACCTTACATTAATACTAATGCAGTCACTTGCACGGACACTATGGGGGTAGCATGAGTCCCACCCACAGTGTGCATGACACCTTACATTAATACTAATGCAGTCACTTGCACAGACACTATGGGGGTAGCATGAGTACCACCCACAGTGTGCATGACACCTTACATTAATACTAATGCAGTCACTTGCACAGACACTATGGGGGGAGCATGAGTCCCACCCACAGTGTGCATGACGCCTTAAATTAATGATAATGCAGTAAAAGGCAATTTTTCACATCAGCAGCACAGTGATATTTTTGGCCAATAAAAGAGGTGATGCTGCATCTGCCTGACCACACACATAATGCCCAACTTATGGACTGAATACGGCAAGCCCCATACATTTTGTATGGTGCCTGCGGTCATTTACAGCAAGTCACATTCTGGCAGGTGCATCAGATGCAGCTCTTGTGTCCATAAAAAAAAAAAAAAAAAAAAATCAAAGGTATTTCCATTTTGTTATAACTACAATTGTGACACATCTGCAGCACCTGCCAGAACTACACTTGACGCGAAGGACCGCAAGCAACATACACAATGCATAGAGCCTGTGATGCAAATCAGCCATTATACAGCAAATGCAGCGCCACCTTCTCACACAAACATCATATTTCTGCAGATGTAAAAAACACAGAGCATGACTGCAAGGAAAAAAAAAAAACATCATTTCATGTTTTAAAACATGAATTTTTAAGGCTGGCTTCAGACTTGAAGATGCATCTGCAGATTTTTGCAGATGCATCTGCATACATACCACGGCCCCTATGTTTATAATGGTGAGCACAGCGGTCTGCAGATGCTTGCGGACCGCCGTGCGCTCTCATTGCCCGCCATTATTGATCTGTGCGCACGCAGATGCCTGTGCACAAATCACACACTCTCGCCTGCACCAGGGACACGACATCTCGGGTCCATGGTGTGGCCAGGATTGTGTGATTTGTGCACAGGCATCCACGTGCGCACATATCAATAATGGCGGGCAATGAGAGCGCACGGCGGTCCGCAAGCATCAGCAGACCGCCGTGCGCACAATTATAAACATAGGGGCCGCGGTCTGCATGCAGATGCTTGCAGATGCATCTGCAAAACACTGCAGATGCATCTGCAAGTCTGAAGCCAGCCTTAGTTATAGAAAAATAACCACTGCAAACAGTCACAAAACACAACCAGTGTGCACAGCGCCAAAAACAACACGTTCATTCACAATATAATTATTTATCAACTGTTTAAAAAAAAAAACAGCTGACAAATAATTATACAGTGAATGACCAATAGATATAAAACATTGTATGTCTGCAAAAAAAAAAAAAAAATATTGCACTATGCAAATTAAAAAAAAAAAATCAAAAACCACAACCAGTGTGAACAGCACCATAAAGCAAAACCTACATTCATAATACATTTATCAACAGTTTATATAGAAAAAAATAGAAACAAACATACTGATCAATGATAATTATACGGTGAATGACAAAATCAAAAAGCGTGGCTGCAACATAAGCAGTCAAATGCACTATGAGAATTTTAAAAAAAAAAAATTACAGTGGCCATAGCCACCAAAAACAACACATTCGTTCACAAGAACATTATTTATCAACAGTTTTGAATAAAAACATAAGATTTAAAAAAAAAAAAAAAATCTACAGTCAATGACCAATACATAGAACATGACTACAAGAATAACAGCCATGAATACTTACAATAATGCATTTTAAAAAAATAAAGCCAATGAAAAAAAATAAATTATTAATAATATATATACACACAAACGCACAGTACAATAAAAAAAATCCGTTCTTTGTAAATAAACTTAGGACCAGTTTACTAAAAAAAAATATATATCTATATTTTAAAAAAATATTTAATTAAAAATAAAAAATTCGACTCTGAATAACAACAAACATAAAAAGTCTACATTTTAAAAAATGCGCTCTATTTAAAAAGAAAAAAGTGAAAATAACTACAAAAACACGCCAATAAGCATTTAAAAAAAACAAAAAAAACTTGCATTACCTTAAAGTCACCATTAGTCGCTCCTCTGCAGAAATCGCCCGCCGGAATCTGGTGTCTTCTTTGGTGATGAGTCCTCGAACGCGTCCAAGAAGTTCGTCAAAACTTTCGATGGTCATCCGAAGATAGTCCCGGAATTTATCAGGATGGTTCCGCAGTTCTTCGTATAAAGTGCAGAACACACCACGAGTCATTCGCCTTGATGTGATGGGGTGCACCCAAAATCGCCGCCGTCTCTGTCGCAGTCTTTGTCTTCGTCGCTCATTGTGGTATGCAAGTCCCACAACGCGTGCAATTGCGAAAACCCTTTTAAAATGGGCATCCAATGCACGGAACGACATCGCCATCTTGCAGTAAAATTCCGGAGAAAGATGAAAGTCCAGGAAATGCAAAAATGCAGAAAAAAAAAATAAAAAAAAAAAAAAAATCCAGGGAATAAAAGACAATCCACGGAAATCCAAGGAAAATAGGTCCACAATCCAAGCAGTGTCCACTCCAAAAACTGGCAAAGAATGCTTGGACAACAAAAAAAAAAATTTCTTTATATACCTGTGGGCGGGTACTTAAAGTGCGGGAAAAACCGCGTTTGCCGCACTTGCGGCACACTTGCGGCACACTTGCGGCAAGAATGCGGCAAGCCCCATTCATTTCCTATGGGACTTGCGGCACTTGCGGCAAGTGCGGTTTTTTTACAAATTTCAACGCCAGTTGCGGCAATGCGGATTTTACCGCATTTGTGCCGCAACTGGCAAATGCGGTTACATGCGGATTTTACCGCAAGTGACAGTTGCGGTATGAATGCGGTATTAACGGTCAATACCGCAAATGCCGCGAATTATGAAAAACGCTGATGTGAAAGGGCCCTAAGGCTGGTTTCACACGCACATTTTTTGCAATCCAGGGAAATGCAGGTTTTACCTGAATTACACTGCATGCACAGAAGTGACTTGTGTCTTTCTACATCTTCGGGTTGCATAGTGCAGTTGTACAACCCAGCATTTCCTGTGAAATACTGCTGTACCTCGATATGTTTTAGATTTCATAAGATGACATGCAGTTTATCTTTCTGAATTTTCTAGCATAAAATAATAATTATAGAGTACTGTTTCAGCAGGTTTTGCTATGTAATCTGAAAACAGCATGCTGTAGGAGATAACACCCAGATTTCAGCCATGCCTCTCTTATCAATGTATGTGCTGTTTATGTGCTATGTTTGTTTTAGCTTTAGGAGATTATCATTACCGGAGTAGGTCAACTAGAAGCCAGCTACTCCATCACACCCTCTTTTGTCATTAGCAGCTCACTGTCTATGAACATTTTATATACAGAGCCTGATGTGGGTGAGGGCAGCTTTTGCAGCTCTTCTACATGCAAAATCTAAAATCTGTGATTGTGTCAAAGCCGCTTCACCCAGTAAACTAAGTGATACATCAGTGGATTCAGGGTCTCTTTGCCTATACCATGCTGATCTTAGATGAGATAGTAAAAAGCAGCTGACAGATTCCCTTTAAGAATTGTCCAAGAAAGATTTATAAGGCCACGTGCACACGCTGAGTATTTGATGAGTTTTTTACCTCAGGATTTGTAGCCAAAACCAGCAGTGGGTGATAAATACAGAAGTGGTGACGAGTTTCTATTATACTTTTCCTCTGATTGTTCCACTCCTGGTTTTGGCTACAAATCCTGAGGTAAAAAACTCATCAAATACTCAATGTGTGCACGAGGCCTAAGACTCTGGGCCAGTGGCCATATCAGTAGTTTGTAGCCAGAGAGACTAGAGCCCTGTGAACATCTTCTTACCTGCTGGCATCCCCTACACCTCTTCCAATTAGAAGGTCCAACATGAAGTCATACTGCAAAGATCATAGAATCATAGAATGGTGGAGATGGAAGGGACCTCCTGGGTCATCTGGTTCAACCCCCTGCTCCAAGTAGGATTCACTAAATCATCCCATACAGATGTCTGTCCAGCCTCTGTGTGAAGACTTCCATTGAAGGAGAACTCACCACCTCTCGTGGCCACCTGTTCCGATTATCTTTTAGGTGCTAGTGAAGGGGTCCTATGGATCCTAGTCCATGAAAGTAACATAATCAGTGCACACTAGATTTAGTAGATTTGCAACATGCAAGTTTCTTTATTTGGATCACACACGAAAAGTTGCGACAGAGGAAGTAGACGTTGTTGCCACAGTGCCGCTGCCTTTATCACATTTTATGTGTGATCCAAATAAAGAAACTTACATGTTGCAAATCTACTAGATCTAGTGTGCAGTGATTATATTACTTTCATGTTCTACTCGTTGATCACTCTCACTGTCAAAAAGTTTTTTTTTTCTAATATCTAATTGGTGTCTCCTCCCATTCAGTTTCATCCCATTGCTTCTAGTCTTTCCTTGTGCAAATGAGAATAAAGCTGATCCCTCTACAGTGTGACAGCCCTAGAATAAAGCTGATCCCTCTACAGTGTGACAGCCCTTGAGATATTTGTAGACATCTATTAAGTCTCCTCTCAGTCTTCTTTTTTGAAAGCTAAACATTTCCAAATCCCGCAATGGGTCTTCATAGGACATGACCGGTCACCATTCTGGTCGCTCTTCTCTGAATTTGCTTCAGTTTATTGATGTCCCTTTTTAAAATGTGAAGCCCAGAACTGGACACAGTATTCCAGATGAGGTCTTACCAAATTGGTGTAGAGGGTGATAATGACTTCACGTGATCTAGACTGTATGTTTCCGTTAATACATCCAGAATTGTTTTTGCCTGTCTTGCTGCTGCATCACACTGTTGACTCCTGTTCAGTCTGTGATCTATTTGTATACCCAAATCTTTTTCACATATGTTGTTGCTTAGCCCGATTCCTCTCATTCTGTAGATGCTTTTTTCATTATTCTAGCCCACATCACTAACCAGAAGATGCATAAGTGATTCCAGAACATAGAAGTAGGTTAACGGGGCAATGGTGTTGTGGCCATGGACTATGGTTCTGTGCATCTTTTTGCTCAACGCCATAGGCCATATTAATTATATCAATAGATATGCCACCAACAACCACAGAAATAAAGCAAACTACTATTTTGTTTTCCAGATATCTCTAAGGAGTTCTTTTTTTTTCATGGGAAATACTTTATTTTTAAGTTGATGTCATGATTTTCCATCTTTAATAAACAGGGGTTATCTATAAATGATCTGTTCTGTTTCTTAAGAAGGCAGAAGACAGTCCATATTGGTCTAACACTTCCCAAAAACAGTCCTTCATCTCTAATGTTACAAATAATATTTCATATATTCAGAATAAAGTCACATAACACTAGTATGTCAGGGGAAAGTAGGACATAATACAGCAGGAGATACCCGTGGGAAATGTGGATTTATATATACATCCTTACCCCGGATGAGGTGCTATCTGGACAACAGTAGATAATGTGCAGAATTTCCGTACTCAAGGTCATTCTAGGTACCTATCCGCCATATTTACTGTTAGTTTCGGCTTCAGAATGCTTGAAGGGAATTGTCAAGAAAAGTTTAAAGTATATATTTAATGTATTCAGACATTTCAGACTGACACATTGCTGGAAGAAAAATCCCCAAGACGCATCGCTGCATATCTTGTAAATTGTTTACAGGTTTCAGGGCTGAGAGGGAGAAAACAACATTGCCCTTGTGTGAAACCATGGCATGTAAATTTACCTACAGTGGGTACGGAAATTATTCAGACCCCTTTATATTTTTCACTCTTTGTTCCATTGCAGCCATTTGGAAAAATTCAAAAAAGTTCATTTTTTTCTCATTAATGTACACTCTGCACCTCATCTTAACTGAAAAAAAAAGAAATGTAGAAATTTTTGCCAATTTATTAAAAAAGAAAGACTGAACTATCACATGGTAATAAGTATTCAGACCCTTTGCTCAGACACTCATATTTAAGTCACATGCTGTCCATTTCCTTGTGATCCTTCTTGAGATGCTTCTACTACTTCATTGGAGTCCAGCTGTGTTTAATTAAACTGATAGGACTTGATTTGGAAAGGCACACACCTGTCTATATAAGACCTCACAGCTCACAGTGCATGTCAGATCAAATAAGAATCATAAGGTCAAAGGAACTGCCCAAGGAGCTCAGAGACAGAATTGTGGCAAGGCACAGATCTGGCCATGGTTACAAAAGAATTTCTGCAGTACTCAAGGTTCCTGATAGCACAGTGGCCTCCATAATCCTTAAATCGCAGACATTTGGGACCACCAGAAGTCTTCCTAGACCTGGCCATCCAGCCAAACTGAGCAATCGTGGGAGAAGAGCCTTGGTGAGAGAGGTAAAGAAGGATCCCAAGATCACTGTGGCTGAGCTCCAGAGATGCAGTAGGGAGATGGGAGAAAGTTCCACAAAGTCACCTATCACTGCAGCCCTCCACCAGTCAGGCCTTTATGGCAGAGTGGCCAGACAGAAGACTCTCCTCAGTGTAAGACATATGAAGCCTGCATAAAATTTGCAAAAAAACACATGAAGGACTCCCAGACTATGAGAAATAAGATTCTCTGGTCTGATGAGACACAGATAGAACTTTGTGTTGATAATTCTATGTGGTATGTGTGGAGAAAACCAGGCACTGCTCATCACCTGCACAATATAATCTCAACAGTGAAACATGGTGGTGGCAGCATCATGCTATGGGGGTGTTTTTCAGCTGCAGGGAAAGGACGACTGGTTGCAATTGAAGGAAACATAAATGCGGTCAAGTACAGAGATATCCTGGATGAGATCCTTCTTGAGATGGTTCTACTCCTTCATTTCCTTGATTTGGAAAGGCACACACCTGTCTATACAAGACCTCACAGCTCACAGTGCATGTCAGATCAAATGAGAATCATGAGGTCAAAGGAACTGCCCAAGGAGCTCAGAGACAGAATTGTGGCAAGTCACAGATCTGGCCAAGGTTACAAAATAATTTCGGCAGTACTCAAGGTTCCTGATAGCACAGTGGCCTCCATAAATGGAAGAAGTTCGGGACCACCAGAAGTCTTCATAGACCTGGCCATCCGGCCAAACTGAGCAGTCATGGGAGAAGAGCCTTGGTGAGAGAGGAAAAGAAGAACTCCAAGATCACTGTGGCTGAGCTCCAGAGATGCAGTAGGGAGTTGGGAGAAAGTTCCACAAGGTCAACTATCACTGCAGTCCTCCACCAGACAGGCCTGTATGGCAGAGTGTCCCGACGGAAGCCTCTCCTCAGTGCAAGAGATATGAAAGCCCGCATAGAGTTTGCAAAAATAATACATGAAGGACTCCCAGACTATGAGAAATTAGGCTAGGGTAACACTTGCAGATTTTCCATGCATTCTTCACACATGTCTTTTGTGAAAAACGCATGGAAGAACGCATCCATAGGCCCCCATGAAAAAAACGCATGCCCCAATAGCAAAAACGCATGTCTGAATGTACCATGCGTTTTTGGGTGCGTTTTTGGCTCAGCCCCAAAAAATACTGCATGATGCATGCTTTTTTGGAAAAAGCACCCAAAAATGCAGCATGCAGTATGTTTCGGTGCTTTTTCAAAAACGCATGCATTTTTGTTAACATGGGGCCCTATGGGAAACGCTTGCATTTTTATATGGCACTAAATGGCACATGCGTTTTTGCATGTGTTTTTAAGGGTCGGTCCCCACATCTATCAGCAAAAATGCATGCAAAAACGAAGGCTGCCAAAAAGCACCTTAAAAAACGCATGCCAAGTGTGACCCTAGCCTAAGATTCTCTTGTCTGATGAAACGCATGCGTTTTTGAAAAAGCACCAAAGAAATGCTGCTTGCAGTATTTTTTGGTGCTGAGCCAAAAACACATCCCAAAAACGTATGGTACATTTAGACATGCGTTTTTGCTATTGGGGCATGCGTTTTTTGCATGGGGGCCTATGGATGCTTTTTTGCATGTGTTTTCAGAAAATGCAAGTCTCAAAAACGCATGTAAAATCTGCAAGTGTGACCCTAGCCATATACTGGATGAAAACCTCTTCCAAAGTGCTCTAGACCTCAGACTTGGCCGAAGGTTCACCTTCCAACAAGACAATGACCCTAAGCACACAGCTAAAATAGCAAAGGAGCGGCTTCACAACTACTCTGTGACCATTCTTGACTGGCCCAGCCAGAGCCCTGACCTAAACCCAATAGAGCTTCTCTGGAGAGACCTAAAAATGGCTGTTCACCATTCAACCTGACGGCACTGGAGAGGATCTGCAAGGAAGAATGGCAGAGGATCCCCAAATCCATGGGGGAAAAACATGTTGTGTCATTCCCAAGAAGACTCATGGCTGTACGAGCTCAAAAGGTGCAAATACTCAATACTGTGCAAAGGGGCTGAATACTTATGACAATGTGATATTTCAGTTTTTCTTTTTTAATAAATTTGCAAAAATTTCTACATTTCAGTTTTTTTTCAGTCTAGATGGGGGACAGTGTACATTAATGAGAAGAAAATGAACTTTTTTGAATTTACCAAATGGCTGCAATGAAACAAAGAGTGAAAAATGTAAAGGGGTCCGAATACTTGCCGTACCCACTGTACAAAATATATAAATTATTGAACAACATATAATCATATAAGGAGAATAGGCCGCTGATATTATAATGAAAAAGTCAATTCACACCTAAATATTTAAACACTTTATTACAATTAAGAAAGCACAGATTAAGGATTATTTCTGCCTCTAATTTATTAAAATATTCCCATCAAAACCCAAGTTAGGCTAAGGTCACACATAGAGATTTTACTTGCGTTTTTGGAGACGTGCGTTTTCCAAAAATGCTTGCAAAAACGCACCCATAGGCCCCCATGCAAAAAAACACACGCCCCAATAGCAAAAACGCATGTCTAAATGGCACATGCGTTTTTGCATGCGTTTTTGGCTCTGCAGTGTCTGCACCTAAACATACTGCATTATGCACCATTTTTTGAAAAACGCACCCAAAAACGCATCAAGCAGCATTTTTTGGTGCTTTTTGAAAAACACATGTGTTTTAATAACATGGGGCCCTATGGGAAACACATGCGTTTTTTAAAGTGTCAAAATGGACATGCGTTTTTGCATGCGTTTTCGCATGCATTTTTAAACAAAAGGCATGTGTTTTTAAAGGCTTTTCAAGGGGGCCCCCACACCTAACAGCAAAAACGCAGGTGGCCAAAAAATACCTAAAAAAACGCATGGCATGTGTGACCCCAGCCCAAGTATGTAACGCTGTGCACCACCTGCCTATGCATTGCTATGGCAGCATGATGCTTAGCGCAGCCGCCGGCTCCACAGAGTATCCCCGGATATGCGCTATTGCAGAGCGCACAGGAAACGCGGTTTGCAGTGTTTTCCTGTGCGCTCTGCAATAGCGCATATCTGGTCATTCTCTGTGGAGCTGGCGGGTGCATGAAGCATCATGTCACCATAGCAATGCATAGGCGGGCGATGCACAGCGTTACATGCTAATAACGCTATGCCCTCAGCCTGCCAGGGACTAAGTTTTAAGCTAATCCGGCAGGCTGAGGGCTGACGCAAGTCAGACCCTAGCCTAAGATTATCTCAGCACAGGAGATGTGGTATGATCAGACCATGTCCCTGTACGATCAGACACATCTATTACACAGTACATAGCAGGGACACATATATTAGGCTAGGATCACACCTGCGTTCAGCCTTGCGTTCAGGGGGTTCCATCTAAAACTTAACGCTGTCAATGTAATCCTATGGCAGACGGAACCCGAGCGCATTGTAAACGTCGTCTTCTCACTGCCGGAGTTTCAAATCTCACGCTTTTTCCAATCGCATCACAAGACGCGCTCTCCCGCTTCATGTTCATCCCATCACCTATTTTAACATAGATTCCCTCTAACCAAAGTCATCTGTTCTCACAAATCATTGTATTCTCATCCATATGGAATTCCCTGCGTTCATCTTTTTATTACACTCATTTTGTTTTCTTTCCAGCATACGAGGGCTCGGTCATCACTAGCTTCTTTTAGATTTGCTCCTGAACCAATCAATATTCTTTATTTTTTGTCAGTTTATGTCACATGACATGAACACAACAGTAATTTTCCGCTAGTGGCAAGTCACACAGAAATGCTCATGTAAGCCTTATCTCTAACTTCCAAATAGATTTCTTTTTTATAAAGTGCTTCTTCAGAGACTGTGGAGAGTGGAACAAGCCTTAGAGTAAGCTCGTCAAAACAAGCAGCTTTCATAATAATGTACACGGCAGGTTTTTGTCAGTCGGTGACAAGTACTGAACCTAATAATTTATTCTGCTTATTCTGCTTATCTCGGTTTCCCACTCAATGTCTGCAGTAACCCTCCATCTAGTATAACAATAGAATGAAACATACAACCCTTCTTGTTTCTGTATATTCACCATCAGTCCTTTTTTCTACCCTGTCGCATGTGTGTGTGTGTGTGTACGTGTGGTGTGTGTGTGCGTGTGTGTATGCATGATATGTATGTGCATGTGTGTGTGCATGGTGTGTATATGGTATGTTTGTGCATGGTGCGTGTGTATGGTATGTGTGTGCATGGTGTGTGTGTGCGTGTGTATGGTATGTGTGTGCATGGTGTGCGTATGGTGTGTGTGCATGGTATGTGTGTGCATGGTGTATGTGTGCGTGCATGTGTGTGTATGGTATGTGTGTGCGTGCATGCGTGTGTATGGTATATGTGTGCATGGTGTCTGTGTGCGTGTGTGTGTATGGTATGTGTGTGCAAGGTGTGTGCGTGTGTGTGTGTGTATGGTATGTGTGGGGGGCTTGTCTGTTTTCAGAGAAAAAATAATAATTTATTCTGCTTATCTCGGCTTCCCACTCAATGTCTGCAGTAACCCTCCATCTAGTATAACAATAGAATGAAACATACAACCCTTCTTGTTCCTAGATATTCACCATCAGTCCTTTCTTCTACCCTGTTGCATGTGTGTGTGTGTGTGGTACATGGGGTGTATGCATGATATGTATGTGCATGTGTGTGTGCATGGTGTGTATATGGTATGTGTGTGCATGGTGCGTGTATATGATATGTGTGTGCATGGTGTATGTGTGTGCATGGTATGTGTGTGCGTGCATCCGTGTGTATGGTATGTGTGTGCATGGTGTCTGTGTGTGTATGGTATGTGTGTGCATGGTGTGTGCGTGTGTGAGTGTGTGTGTGTGAGTGTGTGTGTGTGTGTGTGTATGGTATGTGTGGGGGGCTTGTCTGTTTTCAGAGAAAAAATGGGCAAAAAAGAGGATTTTTCTTTACGAAAAAAAAGAGAATTACTAATTCGCTGAAGTCCTCTCTGCTCCAGTGCCGTCTCTTTGCTTCTCCCCCATTCATACATACAGGGTGCTGTGGTGTCAGCCGTAGGGGGCCCTGGTGCTCATGGGCGAGGCATGCCTGAGGTCACGCAACAGCCCCAACCTCGCTGAGCTAGCCCCAGGCAGCTGTCCAGTGCAACAGTCATATTTATATTCATTCTCCTCGAGGACCAAAGCATGGATTGAGTTTATTAAAATGTTTAGGATTGGTTTATTTACAAACTCTCATGAAACATGCACACGTGTATCTTGAACATTGCAGGAGTGTGGATATATACCGTAGTATGCTTTGGTTGCTCCCTTCTGTCCTGGTGATTTTAGACTCTCAGCCCACAGGACACTGCAATGAATTCATGGAGTCTACGCAGTACAGGTCCTACCAGACTCACGAGTTTCTATCCAAAAGATCAACTGAGGCCTCCGCCAGACAAAGTTCTTTCACTGCTTATACCGTGGCAAGCTGTTTGCCCGAGTCTAAGCCGAGACTCTGCTGCACCATAACGGGGAAGAGCAACCATTATCCAAGGCCCAGACAGAGGCAGGAAACTGGTGGCTAGCACATGGAGAGGCACACTCACAGGTGGATTGGTTCCATGTCCCGTATCTTGCACTCCAAGTCTAGGGGTTGACCTAAAGGGCCCGGCCGAATCAATTTGGACCAAAGCTAGCTGGTTCTTTCACTTTCTCTTGGGCACTCTCATGGTTGCAGGGGCGTAACTACAATAGGTGCAGGGGTTGCAATCGCACCCGGGCCTTGGACTCTAGGGACCCCAAATGTCCCTTTGGCCTATAGAGGAAGACTAATACTATTAAACATTTGCAATAATTGGGGGCCCCATTGTGGCTTTTGCATCGGGGCCCATGAGCTTCAAGTTACGCCACTGCCTGGTTGCATACACCTGTAGACTTGTTTTGTTGCTTAAACCCCATCCCTAGTGGGTGGACTCAATAGCTAACATAACAACACTTTCACTTTCTAGAGGAAAACCATAATTCCACGCTTAAGGGGGTACTAGTTCCCTAGCTAATTTAATCATAGTTTACCAGAAATACCAGGGAGCAGTAGCACAAATATTATACAAATAAATCGGTAACATGTTAAAATAGATACACACACACTCAGGTCAATATATATACAACAACACAGCATTTTTCAGGGTGGGGATGGTGCACCCTAGAACCCCTAACACAGGGCTCGAATGGTGATGTCATGTCTTCAACACATGATCACTGCAGCCAATCACTGACTTTATCAGGCTCCTGGCTTCTGCAGTCTTGATAACAAAAACCGCCAGGAGCAATGCAGAGGTGGCAGCGGAGCCCCAGGAGAAGTAACGCCATTATTTATTATTTTTATTTAGAACTAAACATTTTTCCTATAGATAAGCTTTTTTCTTGAACAACCATTCACTGATGGAGATGATGCTCAACGAAACATCCTTCATCGTTCATATGATTATTTGTCAACAGCAAATCCCTTTCTATGAACAGGGCGCCAACAAGAAAGAGCAAGCTATACAATGCTTGGATGCTCAGTACTCATAACGAACAGTTGGATCTTTGGATGAGCGTGACTCGAGTACCTGAGTATAATGGAAATCAATGGGAAACAAGCATTTTTCCAAAGGATCTTCCAGAAAAATCCTCAAGTTTCTTATTGACTTCCATTATATTGGGTCTTATATATTGGGTCTTATTGCGCCCATCCGAGGATCCAACTGCTCGTTATGAGCAGCCGAACATGGTATAGCTTCTCCATCACTAATTATCAGTTGTCTATTCGAAAAGCCCCAAATGTGAATGTAACTTGCAGAATTGTTTACAACCATTATAGGACAGGTTTACATCAGACAGGGATGGTTAGGGATGTATTAGGAAGGTGCAGGGACAGGTAGGGATAGGTTTGGAGGTAAAAAGAGCTGACAGATTCCCTTAAAAAGGGAATCTGTCACCACATTTGAGATAGGTATACCATTAATGTGGGCCTAAAGGTTATAGAGTGACTAATAAAGTGATACCTTATGACTTCGTGTTAATAATCTCTTTCAGGCTCTTGTTTACTTCCTGACTTCATTATCATATAGTTCTCCTCCCCTCCTTATTCCGCCATCCCTGTAAAGTCAGGTGCAAGAGATGAAATTGTACTCCTGTACATTCCATCTTCCTTAGTCCCTCCTCAATGTTCCACCCTTCAAAAGGCAAAGGCTTCACTTTCCATCTGCGCAGGAGCCAACGATTCTCTGGTATTTCTTCCCCCTATGTTCTATGGTGATCGCAAGTACCAGTGACTCATTGGCACCCCACTTTGTATAAGGATATTTGTCTGTAGGTATAGTGTTTGGTGTGGCCCTGCAGGCGGCCTTCCAGTCTCCGCTTTTGCAGTTGTCCTGTAGGTAGCACACAACACCCGGGTTCTTTCAACATAACTTCCCCTCTTCCCTCAACCTAGCTCCTAAATAGTGTCTTCCATGGGAGGTAAACCCTAAAGCTTCAGGAAGCCCTCAGGGAAAGGCCGTGGGTCATGGCCATGCAGGAGTTGATTTCCGGGATTTCAGAGGCCCATGCACCTAGGCCAGACGTCTGCTGTCTTAATAGGCAAAATCCTATCTGACACAATCTAAACTGGTCGCTCACTATCCCCTTAACTCCTCCCCAAGGCCTAATATTATCTTCCTATCAATCTACACTAGTAACCAAAATACAATAACTGGCCACTTGATGTCAACATACACATCATTATATCTGTCTGTAGACCTATTACATGCTAAAGCCTATGCCTAATCTAAAAACCCATCTGATTAGTACACTATTACACATTTATATAATCTAATACAATATACTTGACATAATCATACACTTTTTCCGGCCACCCTCCTACATGCCTCCCTGCTTAAATATGGTCGTCTCGACCATAAAAACTCTGTGTAATATAACTACTGGTGTCAAATATATAACAAAACTATGCAGTCCTTTTCCTCGTGACCCTTAACCCATCATCAATTCATCCTATCTGGCTACCAAATGGGGGCACGGCACTATCCAACGTTGCAATTGCCTGTAGCCAGCAAGGGCTCACACTCAGCAGTCCTTCCTTGCTGTAGGTGCTGTAGATTACTATATGCAGGGCCCATCTTCCTTCACAAACCGGATTCGATCTGCCCACATCAGAGAAGACCCTGGCACAGGGAGTCAGCAATCACATAGACTTTGTGGCCCATGCTCTCTTCATGGATAAGACCATATCCATGTTTTAGGTCCAGGTGTCTGAAGGTCCAGACCGGTCCAGGGGAGAAGCAGCTTCTGGCCGGAGGACCCCTGGCCAGAAGCTGCTTTTCCCCCGGGAAGGGCTAACTGGGCCTGGACCTACTTTGCCTGTGCAGAAGGAAAGTGTAGCCTATGCTCTTAGAAGGCTGAAACACCGGGGAAAGATGAACGGAGATGAAATGCACAGGCCAACGTCACAGGGATGTAGGAATGATAAAAGAAGGAAAAAGACATGATAATGAAGGGAGGAGGCAGCGTTTTCTACCGGGACGAGAACAAGAGAAATTGTTAACATGAAGTCAAAAAAGAGAATATCCCTGCAACAAGGAATGAGATGTGAGACAGACAAGTATAAGGCCTCGTGCACACGCTGAGTATTTGATGAGTTTTTTACCTCAGGATTTGTAGCCAAACCCAGGAGTGGATAATTAAATACAAAAGTGGGGACGTGTTTTTATTATGGTGGGTTTACACACACCAATTTATCTGTTCAATATCTGAACAGATCTCTGGTTGCAGTGAAATCATGGACACATTGTATCATTTGTACACAGCCACAAAATGGAACTATGTGTCCATGATTTCACTGCAACCAGAGATCTGTTCAGATATTGAACAGATAAATTGGTGTGTGTAAACCCACCATTAGACTTTTCCTCTGATTGCTCCACTCCTGGTTTTGTCTACAAATCCTGAGGTAAAAAACTCATCAAATACTCAATGTGTGCACGTGGCCTAAAGGGCCTGTCACACGCGTCAATATCGCCTGCACGATATCGGCTGCACGTGACGTTGCAGCGATATTGACGCGTGTGACATACTGCATCAACCAGCGATAAATCGCTGGTTGATGATCGCCAGGTTTCAGAATCTATCCTAAAACCTGGCGATTGTCGCCCGGTGGACACGCCGCATCGCTGCTTGTGATACCGGGAGTAGCGATATTCCAGCTCCCAGCGCCTCTCACAAGCGCTGGGAGCTGGTAACTAAGGTAAACTGCGGGTATCTAGGCAGCGCGCGCTGCCTAGATACCCGACGTGTACCTTAGTTACCAGCCTCCTCCGCTCACCGGCTGGTATCTAAGGTACACAGCGGGTAACTAGGGTCCCTTAGATACCAGCCGGTGAGCGGAGGAGGCTGGTAACTAAGGTACACGTCGGGTATCTAGGCAGCGTGCGCTGCCTAGATACCCGCAGTTTACCTTGGAGACCAGCCTGCTCCCGCTTCCAGCAGCCTGGCAGCGGGAGCAAGACATCGTGGAAACGATATTTAAATCGTTTCCACGATGTTTCTGGTCAATTGATCGCTGGTGAGTCTGTCTGTGTGACAGCTCACCAGCGATCAGCCGTCAATGTCGTCAGCGATCATCTCGCTGACGACATTGACGCGTGTGACAGGCCCTTAACTCTTTTAGCCACCCTGTAACCTGTATGCCCATACTAAAGGTTTATCTAGCTCAAATGTGATGACAGATTCCCTTTCAATGCTGGTCACCCAGATACAAGTGTGTTTGCTACACAAAATCTTAATAAAGAGAAAGCTGTAAAAAACTAAATGTACAGAGATTCTGGTATTTGGTTCTAATCATGTCATGTATATGTAGTAACTGAGTTATGTTGATGATGATGTCTTTTATGGCATAATAAAATGTATTAGTTCACATTTATTAACTACGGTATGTCTAGGAGGCTTATTGACGAATCTCTTTTTTCAGATGGATAAAATCTAATGTTTTATTTGCTGCCACCACATAAGTATTACTTCTGTCCGTGTGAGACTAAAAGTACGCCGGAGATATCGCATGCGATGCATGGGAGCGCGCATGTTTTTGGCCCCCCGCCAGTCGCCGTCGCGTGTTTACACGCGGCGATATCTCCGGCAACGCTTTGGCGATGTTTCAGGCGACATTACTGTTGGTGTGTCTAGAAACCCCAGCAGCGATCCTGTAACATGGGAGCCTATGGCTCCCATCGCCTGTAACATCGCCAATCGCGATGTTACACGGGTCGATGCCTATACATCGCCTGAGAGTGGTCGCCTGGTTTCACAGCACAGCTGATTTTTCGCCGCAGTACACAGGGGATCTCGCCGGCGATGTCGCTGCTGATAGGCCACGCCCCTGCGTTGCCTGCAAAATCGACGGCGATGTCTCCAGGTGTAACGGTACCTTAAGAGTACCAATATAAGAATAAAAATACTCTTATTTCTGTTGTTTCCTGTTAAAATCTGATGATGGGCTCATACCTTCTGGTGCCTGAATGAAATTCTGCAACATCAAAAACTCACTAAAACCTCATTGTGGGAACATAAGCCTAATCTCCTATTATTGGTGGATGTCGGACTCTCTGCTTAGGCTGGGGTTCCACATAAGCCCTCAGTCCGTTTTTGGCTTCAGTTTTCTCATTTTTTTTTTCTAAGTCCAAAAACTGACAGAAAAACGGATTGGATGTAATAAAACCCTGTCCGTTTTTCTATGGAGCTCCAAACATTGCCCTGTCCGTTTTTGAGTCAAAAACGTTGCATGCAACGTTTTTGGCATCATTTAAAAAACGCATGCGTTTTCTTAACATGGGGCCCTATGGGAAACGCATGCGCGAACGCATGCAAATGCGCACGTGCGTTTGCGCATGCGTTCGCGCATGCGTTTTTTTTTAATGAAAATTCCAAAAACGTTCAGGAGTGCAGGAGGCTCAAAAAGCACCCAGAAAAAAACGGATTGGTGATGAAAATCACTTCCAAAAACGGATTTCTATGTGTGACCACAGCCTCACCCTTACAATTTCTTTTGCCTTACGGCAGATTACGGAGTAGGGAGAGGCACCTGCTGAAGCCAGACACAAGACAGTGTGTGTAGTAGAAGGGGAAGGACTGAGCTTCTTAAAGGGAATCTGTCACCAGGTTTTTGCTATGTAATCTGAGATCAGCATAATGTAAAGACAGAGATCTTGATTCAAGCGATGTGTCACTTACAGAGCTGCTCAGTGTAGTTTTGACAAAATCGCTGTTTAATCATCTGGAGATTATCATTAGAGGACTACTCAAGTAGTCCAGTTTATTCATGAGCTGCTAACTCTACAGCAGAGGAAACAGTAATTGTACAAAATGAAGCAAGCAGTCCAGTTAGTGACACATCGCTGGAATCAGGGTCTCTGTTTCTACATTATGCTGCTGTCAAATGGGATGGCAAAATTGACAGATTGCCTTTAAATACACAGAGATGTCTTTATATGTTTCTCAAATATAATTCTATTATGTGATAAAATAGTATCAAAGGCAGGATGGAGAGGATTTAGCCAGCTTCAGTCACCCTATATAATAAGCCATCTGCTTATTAGACATTGTGATATTGAACAGCTTTGTAACACTTTACAAAATAACATTGCAACATGCGGAGACATTATTCTGGCCATGATAAACTGAAGGGGTAATTAAGTAAAACAAACATCTCTGAGTTTACATATTACAGCTATTTACAGAGGCTGCTGAAGCTTCTGGCTTCTCTTTACTTTAGGATTATAGAAAACACTGCTATAAGAGGAGTTTTCCAAAGGTTCATGATCCTGACTTTTACATTTCGGGATAGATTTTCATGTCTATACACCAGGGATGGGCAATTCATTCTCCTGAGGGGCCACATTAGACTGTGACTGGTGTGGAGACCGAACCAATAGGTGGAAAGTAATTCTACTCTAATATTATTGATAAATATTTTATGTTAATATTAATTGTATGACTTCATATTGAACGCAATTAAGTATAATGATATACCGTATGAGCGTCCACACAGTCCTCCTATATAGAGTGTGAGCATCCGTACAGTCCCCTATATAGAGTATGAGCTTCCACACAGTCCCCCTATATACAGTATGAACCCTCACACAGCCCACTATATACAGTATGAGCCTCCACACAGTCCCTTATATACATTGTGAGCCTCCATACAGTCCACTATATACAGTGTGAGCCTCCACACAGTCCCCTATATGCAGTATGAGCCTCCACACAGTCCCCTTATATAGAGTATGAACCCTCACACAGCCCACTATATACAGTGTGGGCCTCCACACAGTCCCGTATATACAGTATGAGTCTCCACACAGTCCCCTTATATAGAGTATGAACCCTCACACAGCCCACTACATACAGTGTGGGCCTCCACACAGTCCCCTATATTCAGTATGAGTCTCCACACATTCCCCTATATACAATATGAGCCCCACACAGTCCCCTATATACAGTGTGATCCTCCACACAGTCCCCTATATACAGTATGAGCCTCCACACAGTCCCCCCAAATAGAGTATGAGCCTACACACAGACACCTATATACTGTATGAGCCCCCACATAGTCCCTCTATATACAGGGTGTGCCCCAATGCAGCTCCTCTATATTCAGTGTAAGCTCCTACACAGCCTACTATATACATCATTAAATCCCACATTTACTTATATACATTATGAGCCTCACACAGCCTTCTATATACAGCATGAGCCCCATATGGCCTCCTATATAAATTATGAGCTCTACATTGCCCCCTCATAGGCTAATGTATATATCATGAGCCCCACATAGCCTCCTAAGTACAGTGTGAGCCTTCACACAGCCTCCAATTTACAGCATGAGTTCCACATAGCCTCTAATATATATTATGAGCCCTCACATAGCCTCCAATATATATTATGAGCCCTCACATAGCCCCCTATATATTTTATGAAACCCACATAGCCTCCTATATACATTACGAGCCCCACTTAGCCTCCTAAATACAGCGTGAGCCCCACATAGCATCTTAGATACACAGTATGAGCCCCCATAGGCCCCTATACACACTATGAACCCATACACATATGAAAAAAATGAAAAATAAAAACACCACGTCCTCACTTGCTCCCATTCCCCCGGCGCTCTGCTGCACTGACCCTCTATAAAGCAGACACGCTGATGTGACATCATAATGTCTGCTATCTCACATGCTGATTGGTGGAAGAAGAGTCGGTGGCCCCTCCTCCACCAATGTTTTCACCCCTATACACATCCGGAGCATGCAGATAGCGGTGTAGGAGCGGCGGCCAGGCTGTTTTCAATCCTTCTGTTGTCTCTGTCTTCACAACCGGACTGGAACAAACAGAGGGAAAGGTGTGGACCGGGGTCGCTCTTTGCCCGACCCTGCTATACACGTTGTCTACTTGTAAGGCTTATACACAGCCATGTCACACAGTTATTAAGAGGGGTTTTTATTCACAAACTCATTCAGAATCCCACTGTATTCCATACTACAGAGATAGTCTTCCCCGGTAGCATTGCTTATAGAGAATTTCATATGACATACACAGGGCCTGACTCATTATTACATTTGTGCTCATCTTTGTCTACTTGTTCCTGTTTTAAGCTGGTTTTTTTTCTTTTTTTTTTCCCCGTCAAATTCTTCTTT
>JARQOC010000006.1:51181500-51195316 GCA_033576535.1 Allobates femoralis
CCTGCTTTGAATGTGTCCTCAGTATGCGAGTGAGGCGCCCCCAAGCCGTGGGGTACTCAGGAACCGGATTGCTGCTGCTGTCGCTGGGGAATCTTGGGGTCGTGACCCTGTCCTGTGGCCTGGGCATCAGTTGAAAAAGGGAATATCTACAGGGGAGGTTGTCATGACGCCACCTGTGGTATGTGGTCAGTGAGGATCACTGCTGCTGCAGAACTCCAGGGATGATAGGTAGCAGCTGAGATGGGACGATTCTCCACAGGTAAAGCCAATCCCCAGGGCAGGATAAATAGTCTATGTGACGGATGCAGGGTGACAGGCACAGAAATAACTGGAGTCCACAGCAGTAAACGTTTCCTTTACCTTTACTTGTCCATTACAGGTACAGTCCGGGGCACCGCCGATCTAGATGTTACTGGGGACCCAGGTGGCCTGGAAGCAATCGGGAAATCCACCTAGCTGGGAGGGTCGGAGGCCTCACTTCTGCACTTTTCACTTGTAGGCTCCTGCTTCTTCTTGAAGCTAAGCTGCTTGCCCTCTCTCTCCTACGTGTGCCGTATGACAGGCAGCTCGAGTCCTGTTTCAGGGGTCGCTCCTCGGTGGAGACCCCGGGCTCTAGTATGCTGCTTTGCCTCCTGACACTGTGTGGCTCGAAAATCTGGAATTCCCCACCTTCCGTTATTGACTGCCAGCATGTGTGACCCTGCACAGCCTCAGACCCGGTGTCCGTTCTCTGAGCTTTCCTCTGAGGCGAGCATGATGCTCCTCGGCTCCCCCAAGCTCTCCTTCCTCCTCAGACTCACTCCATGGCTGTTCTAACTAACTCCTCCTCCTGCCAGAACCTTATACAGGGAAACTCCCCTTAAGCCGGGTTCTAGAGCTCCTCCTTCTGGTCTGGAGACAGGAAAGTGTTGGATGCTGTGCCACCTGAATAGGGAACCCCCTTTTTGCTTCCAGGCGTAACATCGGGACCCTGGGGTGCTACACGAGATACTCAAGATGCTCGCACAATGTGTTTCCACCCTTGGGCTGTTTAGAGAAGGCACATTTTTTTCATCTTTTATATCTATATTACCAGAAAAATAAAAGTTATGGCCCTTGGAAGAAAAAAAAAAGAAAGGGGAAAGATAGAATTGGCTGGGACGTCAAGGGGTTAAAAAGATCAATTCTTCAGAGTAATTATACATGCATATATTTGACAATCACTGAATATATTCTGTATGTTCCGCATCTTGTCACCTGTTATTCTCATGAACATTCAGCAGATGCAGTCATTTCCTTCCTTGTGACATGTGTTTAGTTATTATGCTGTGATGAAAGTTCTATTTCCACAAGATCACAAATCTCTTATCTTTTTCTTGGTATTTTCCTCTTTGATCTTTGTTGCCACGTTCAGATTTTTTATCGTATCAGATAAAGTCTTGTTTATATTGGACATATTGTTTGTCATGTTAGTAATTGCAGCGTTTACACTGTTTACAGAGACAGGTCTCTTGCATTTGGCTATTTTAGTCCTTACGGATCTATCCCACCTGATTATTGATGCCACATTTTACACAAACCAAGGGAAGTGAATGTAATAAAATCATTAATGCAAGTGTCAAAAACAATAAAAATTAACCTCTCCCGGTTCTGTTGTATTCTGACTAATTATTCACAAAAACGAGACACGTCCATTTTTTATACCGATTTTTGGAAATTTTAATTCGATTTATGGATCAAACTTGTTCATTCGCTGACAGCACTTGGATGCCATCCCTGTGTCAGTTGAGTTTTTTTTTACTTTTTTAATAGCTAGAAGAAGCTGTAGAAAAACCCTTTTCTTCAAAAATGAGAAAAATGAATGTTACACTGATGGTAACTATCTGATGGTAACTATATCAGGAGTGGATATATCATTGGTGCAACGTGTGCAGCCACAAAGGAGCCTAAGGCCGGCTTCACACTGCAGCGTGATCCGGTCCAGGGCTGTCCGGGATGCCCCTGACAGCTGCAGACTGAACCAGCACATAGGACTGGAGGGTTAATATGCCCTCCAGTCCGGTGTGCAGCGCACGCAGTTCCCGCTGCTGATAAGTGAGGACTGCGGGCGCCACGGTCCTGACCTGTCAGTGGCTGCAGCTGCGTGCGCTGCACACCGGACTGGAGGGCATATTAACCCTCCAGTCCTATGTGCTGGTTCAGTCCGCAGCTGTCAGAGGCATCCTGGACAGCCCCGGACCGGATCATGCCCCAGTGTGAAGCGGCCTTAAGAGGTTACAGGGCCACCTCCATCTCCAAATCAGGAAGCAGGTCCTGTCATAGACACAAAGTAGGGCCCATATACTATTCTTAAACAGGGGCTTTCTTCCAATCTCACTGTGTATTGGACCCTTTGAGGTCCAATAATGTCTCTGTTATAGAAGAAGCTGTTTCTTTCTTTGGAGGTATAAATGGGCCCCCTTACGTCTTGGGCAGCTACACCAATGCTATGTCCGCCTCATTCATATTCCTTTTCTGGTTTTGTTCTTCATAAATTTTGATTGCACCTTAATTGACCCTGTTCCAGACCATAGCTTAGTTTTTGGTTACTTGTCCTATCAAATTCTTATTTTTAGCCCAATTTTGGCACAAAGTGTAGCCCCACATCCAGAAATACTGCATAGAGAACACTGTGATACATTTATTGCCAAAGTAACAAAATCATATATACTCACAGCCACCTGTATCCAGTGCAGGTCACTTTATTGTCTGAACCTGGAAATCAGAATGTCACCAATAACAGGACTGTGATAGGCTGCAGTGATCATGTGATATAAACAGTACATACGGTAATCAGAAGGACATCCTATAATGCATTATTCAAGTCACCTGACCACTGCCACTGAATTCTGTATTATTTGGTCACTATGTGCTGGTAATATGTGGTCTGGTCATGGGCTGGCAGTATTTTTCACTTGAGTAAAGGGCATGGTAATTGGTGTGGCCTCCTAACAAATTGGGAACCTGTTAAAGGGAATCTGTCACCAGATTTTTGCTACCTCATCTGACAGCAACATAATATAGGGAAAGAAACCCTGAATCCAACAATGTATCACATAGATTACTGTTCTGACTCAAAGAACTTAGTTTCAACAACACAGCAGAGCTGGGAGAGCTGCCCCACCCACACCAGGCTCTCTATAGAGATAGTGCATTGACTGTGAGGTGTCAATCATAGCAGGGGGCATGTCGGACTGTCCTGCCTGTGGCATTGTAATCCTGTAATGGTAATCACAGGTAATAAAGCCTTTAGTTTATGTTAACCGTAGCATACACACTGATAAGAGAAGCACAGTTGATTTTTGTTTATAACCCCTACAGCATGCTGTCCTCCGATTACATAACAAAAACCTGCTGACAGATTCCTTTTAAACATTTGAATCCCACCCTGATTAAGGAGCATGCAATCTAATGTAAAGAAAAATATATTTAATATTTGTTACTTCTATTATTTGAGCTTTGCCAGCCTCTCGGTCCAGCATTTTTTCACAGTGTGGGAATTGCATGGGCACAAAGCAAAAGAAACGTCAGTAACCTGTCACACTTTACTATAATGCCTAGACGGCCAACGACCTGCTCATTAATCTAACTACATCTTGTCGTTGGTAATGCTAAGTTGGTACCCAAATGTCCAGTCTTTATGGGCCATTTCTGAAATACTGCGGTGATTTTTTGTTGATCGGTGATCCTTTGTAACCACATTTAAAAAAAAGAGTGTCCTTAGGTAACTACATAAATAGTAATTGCCTCATTGTTAATATAAGGACTGTGCCCTTGTCTCCCAGGCAACTCCATAACCACCATATATACAGAATGAGAAGGGCGTGGTCCAAAAGATCCTAAACTGCTACTCTATTACCTACATATGCCCTAAAAGCAGAGTTACACAAATTCCAACAGCCAAGAAGATAAACAGCCTATTTGTTCATACACGTCTAGGAATAAGCCACTTTAAATAATAGGGAGCATTTTATTATAATTACAGGGAACCTATCACCATGAAAATGCAGTCCAACCGGCACTCCAGACAATACAAGAGGGGGGGAGTCGAGCTGACTGATTTATAGCCTTGTGAGAGAAGATTCAGGATAACCTGTGTCTTAATCAATTCATTTTCTGCTCTTTCTGGGATTTTGGGACAAGTGGGCGGTCCGATCAGTGACTGACAGCTGCCTTTGTATAAGAGTGCATGCAGATAGCTGTCAGTCACTGATAGGACCGCCCACTGGACCCAAATCCCATAAAGAGCAGAAAATGAAATGATTAAAACACAGGTTATCCTGAATCTGTATACTGAATTTGCTCAGCTCCCTCCCCCTGCTCTTCATTATCTGTCCTTACAGTGCAGTGCTTACAAACTCCAATGGCAATGGTAAGCACTGTGCATGTTCAGCCACCACTGCTAAATTGCAGTAATGGTGGGTAACCTTAAGACCACTAACACTACAACATGGGAATAACTTTAACTCCTTCACGACCTTTGACGTATAGGAACGTCATAGGTCGCCTACTTTCCTTTGATGTAAGCTAACATGCTGAGCTCATCTCATCTCCTACATGTGAAGCTAACAGCATCAATCGGATCAGCGATCCGATCGGCACTGGTAACCCTTTGGATCGTGCTGTCAGTCACTGACAGTGCATTTCATAGCACTGCAGCATCAGAAGTCCTGTAATGAAATCACAGGACCTCCAATAGTTACCTTGACAGCCTGGGGTCCTGTAATGACCTCAGATACTGTCTGGAATCCCTTCCTATGGATGCCTAGCGAGCGCTGGCATCCACAGAAAGTGATGATTTCTACTGTTCCCAGACGTGCAGCATCTCATCCGTGCACAGGAGAAGCGATTGGAGGGTGCAGTGTTGAGACCCACAAGGGGCAGTGTAAAAAAAAAAAGTTTTTAAAATAAAAAGCAAAAGTTTTCAAATCACCCCCCTTTTGCCCTATTAAAAATAAAACTATTAAAAAAATACACATATTTGGTATCGCTGCGTTCAGAAATGTCCGATCTATCAAAACACTTGTATAAAGTCAATTAATCAGATCTGTAAACTGCGTAATGTAAAAAAAAGTCAAAACACCAAAATTACACTTTTAGTTGGCTCAACATTGCAATAAAATGCAATAACAGGTGATCAAAACAACAAGTGAAAGGACCCCGTACAGCTCTTTCTGTGTTCGTACCTGTAAAAATCACGGGACCCGGACACAGAAAAGGTCACCTCGTGTGATGTCCGTTCCTGTCCGTGGGGTCCTACAAAAAGTAGGATCCCACGGACAGGAAAAAAATACGTGATGTGAAACCAGCCTAAGACCAATTGTGCTCTGTTTGTCTCTCACTTTCAGATAGTGAGCTCATTCTGACAGTAGAATTCTGTAAGAGTACCTTTACATGGCACTTATGCGGCGAGAAATATTGATGGCGATATGTCGTCCTGGAACCATCGCCGTCAGATTGCCTCCCAACTGCGGTGTGTAATTTGGGAATTTGGCGGCGATATGTTGCCTCACCACGGTCGCCTGATTTCAGAGCATGCACTGAAATCAGGCGATCATGGCGAGGCGACATATCGCCCCCAAATTACACGCCGCAATTGGGAGGCAATCTGATGGCGATGGTTCCAGGACGACATATCGCCGTCAATATTTCTCGCTGCCTAAGGGCCCTTTCACAGCAGCGTTTTTTGAAATTCGCGGCAGATGCGGTGAAAAAACCGCATATGCCGCGTTTAACGCATAACCGCAACACTTGCGGCACACTTGCGGCAAGCCCCATGCAATGTCTATGGGGCTTGCGGTAAGGGTGCGGCAGGTGCGGCAAGTGCGGTTTTGGCACTTGTGGCAGGTGCGGCCGCGAAAAAAAATGCTGTCAGACGCGGTTTTTTTCGCGGCTGCACCTGCCGCAAGTGCCAAAACCGCACTTGCCGCACCTGCCGCAAGTCCGCCTATACCTTGTATGGCGTTTACCGCAACCGCGCCGCAACCGTGCCGCAAGTGCAGCCGGTATGCGGTAATCACGGCAGATGCGTTTTTTTCACCGCATCTGCCGCGATTTGAAAAAAACGCTGATGTGAAAGGGCCCTATGTGGCGTGTAAAGGTACCCTAAAGGTACCCTAAGACTTCTTTCTTCTTCCTAATCATCTTCTAAGCTGATCATAGAACATTCATGACTTGACAGTTAACTGATTCTGCAGTCTGCTGTGTACAGTGAAGCATAGAGGCTGTAGAAATCAAACAGTCCAGAATGTGTAATGGCAATTTATTGCAAAAATACATGCATTTAAAACAGAATCCGTCAGCAGGGTTTTGCAACATCATCTGACAGCAACATAATGTAGGCAAGGAGATTCTGAATCCATCGGTGTATCACATAGATTACTGGGTTCAGGAATTCTGTCACAATCAAAACATTTAGATTCAGCCATGTAACAGAGCTGAGAGAGCTGCCCCTGCCCACACCAGGCTCTCAATGGCTCTCAATAGAGATTGACACCTCACAGTCAATATACAATCACAGCAGGGGGTGTGTCGGACTGCCATGCGTGTGAATTTCAAGGTCCTGCAATGTTAATCACAGGATAATAAATCCTTTACAAGCACAGTGGCTCAGTGATTAGCACTGTATGGTGGGTCAGTAGTTATTATTATTATTTATATATATAGCGCTATTAGATTCCATGGCGCTTTACATATGGAAAGGGCAGACAAGAACAAGTACAATATATATAGTTAGCACTGAATGGTGGCTCAGTAGTTAGCACTGAATGGTGGCTCTGTGGTTAGACATGTATGGGAGCTCAGTATTTAGCTCTGTGTGGGGGCTCAGGCGTTATTACTGTACGGTGGCTCAGTGGTTATCACTGTATGGTGGCTCAGTGGATTGCATTGAGTGGTGGCTCAGTGGTTAGCATTGTATGGTGGCTCAGTGGTTATTATTTATATATATAGCGCTATTAGATTCCATGGCGCTTTACATATGGAAAGGGCAGACAAGAACAAGTACAATATATATAGTTAGCACTGTATGGTGGCTCAGTGGTTAGCACTGTATGGTGGCTCAGTGGTTAGCACTGTATATGGTGGCTCAGTGGTCAGCACTGTATGGTGGCTCAGTGGTTAGCACTGAAGGGTGGCTCAGTAGTTAGCACTGAATGGTGGCTCTGTGGTTAGCACTGTATGGTGGCTCAGTGGTTAGCACTGAAGGGTGGCTCAGTAGTTAGCACTATATGGTGGCTCTGTGGTTAGCACTGTATGGTGGCTCAGTGGTTAGCACTGTATGGTGGCTCAGTGGTTAGCACTGTATGGTGGCTCAGTGGTTAGCACTGTATGGTGGCTCAGTGGTTAGCACTGTATACGGTGGCTCAGTGGTCAGCACTGTATGGTGGCTCAGTGGTTAGCACTGTATATGGTGGCTCAGTGGTCAGCACTGTATGGTGGCTCAGTGGTTAGCACTGTATATGGTGGCTCAGTGGTTAGCTCTGTGTGGGGGCTCAGTGGGTAGCACTGTACGGTGGCTCAGTGGTTAGCACTGTATGGTGACTCAGTGGTTAGCACTGAAGGGTGGCTCAGTAGTTAGCACTGAATGGTGGCTCTGTGGTTAGCACTGTATCGGAGCTCAGTGTTTAGCTCTGTGTGGGGGCTCAGTCTTTATTACTGTACGGTGACTCAGTGGTTATCACTCAGTGGCTTGCATTGAGTGGTGGCTCAGTGGTTAGCATTGCAGTCGTGCCGTGCTGAGGTCCAGGGCTCAAATCCCACCAATGATGACATCTGCAAGGAGTTTGTATGTTCTCCTCAAGTTTTTGGGTATCCTCCGGGGTCTCTGGTTTCCTCCCACACTCCAAAGACGTACTGATAGGGAATGTAGATTGTGAGCCTCAATGGGGATAGTTTTATTTATAAAGCGCTGTGGAATTATTGATGCTGTATATGTGAATAAATTTCATTATTGTCATCTAGTTTATGTAAACAATAGCATGCACACAGATAAGAGAAGCACAGCTGTATTTGGCTTTTTAACTCTTACAGCATGCTGTCCTCAGCTTATATTGCAAAATCCTGCTGACAGATTCCTTTTAAGTAAAAAATTATCCCCTTGACATATTTACAGATATGGGTGAGTCCTAACTTTTGACTCCTATGGTGTATGTGCCTGTCCTCCTAAAAATATAGCTTTATTGTTACTTGTTTGTAACGTAGCAAATGTTTACAATTTTATTTGTATTTATAGGACTCAGCGCTACTATTGTATGACACCATAAGTTATTAAGAGTCTGAGATATTGATATATGTAAAAAAAAAAACAATTTTATTGGTAAAATTTCATATATAAAATGTCTTTGTATGAGTTTGGACTGATATAACATAGAGTTGAAATTAAAATTGTTGTTTTTATATATATCAATATCTCAGACTCTTAATAACTTATGGTGTCATACAATAGTAGCGCTGAGTTCTATAAATACAAATCATTTAAAAGTTCTCAGAACACTAAGAATAAAAGGGTCTTTATACGGGACCCTTTAAGGACCTACAAGCAGCAACAGGGGCTAAATTAGCTAATTCTTAGCTAGCCCCATTATAGCCAGCTCCAGTGTTACCTAATAAGAATAATTTTCCATGAAATAATGTATTTTATTGCCATTTAACTGCAACCTATATTTTCCCAGCAGTGTAAACTGTCATCGCCATCTTCATTGATGTGATATGTCCTAATATAGACATATGACTGACTGTGGAATCTTACAAGACTGTTCCAAACAAGCAGTTATTTGGCAGGAGACGGCTTCTCATCAGAGCTCTGCCTCATACAGGCATCCCGAAAAAATACTGGCTAAGATTCATAAAAATGATTTTCCACGGAGGAGCGGGACATGTTTGGAGAGGTCACATTAAATTCACCGCCGTAGACAGATATATTTTGGAAACAAGAAAAAAAAAAGTGTTCTTGAAATTAATCACTTTTTTTATTTTTATATTTGTATGTGACGCAGTACAGCTAAATTTACTGGACGAAAAAGGTTTGGCTCAAAGTGATTATTTTTTTTAATCCAAACAATGCAGTATTGTTATACAGATGCTGACCACAAGTGTACGAGAATGAAGTGATAACTGTCCTGTAATGAGCAGTGCACCTGTGTGACAGCCACATAATGCCAAGACCGAGATTTCCCAGCAAAACATTGCCCAATGCATTACACTGCTTCCACCAGTTTACATTCTTGCATTGTGTCATGTGCCGTCTTTTCCCCTGGTATGTGATGCAATTAGACCATCCACTTAGTGTAATTGAAAATACAATTCATCACACGGGGCCAGCTTCATCCATTGCTCAATGGCTCGGCTTAGATGCTTACATGCCCCATGTAGATACTTTTGGAGATAAAAATGAGCTTGAATGGGCAGAAGACACATAGCAAGTTGTAATACTTTGTTGTTAGGACTTTGGATTTTCTATTAAAACTGGCGACACCTGTGTGTTCATATTTGTCTTGGTGTTTAGTGTGCAGCAGATTTCCTCATTTATTTGGATTTTCTATTGGCATTTTGTACGTCTTGCCCATTATCAAAATGGTGTCCGTTGCTTTATGTGATCCTCCTCTCTGCCTTTATAAACCTCAGCCTACCATATAGCCATGCTTGAGTATTCAGTTGAATCCCTGGCTCCCTGATTCCTGTGATCCTCAAGTGAACTTCCCCTGGCACATCCACTCCAGCTTTGCCTGTGTCTGCAGACCTCCTCCAGCTTCCACACCTGCTCAGTGCTTCTCCTGCAAACCTGCTTCTGTGCTGAGTGTTTCAGACTTATCTTCACTCTGCCTGACCTGTGAAACGTGAGCCCTGTGTACCTATAGGCTTTGCAGCTTCGCTGTTAGTTCTGTGAAGTTGTAGTTTCTCCGGACTTTTGCTAGACTTGTGGAAGTTTACTTAAATTACACTGCACAGTTTCAAGTTCCAGACTTGTTCTTGTGACTACCTTCCCAGGCCTACCTGGGACTAAAGCTAGAGCCACACTTGCGTCATGCGTCCAGTAACTGGATCCAGTTTTTGGCATGGTGGAATCTTGAAAAACGGATCTGTTAACGCACCCATAGACTCCAAAGCAAAAAACGCAATGCCAAAGTGCAATCTGTTTAACATCTCAAGTTTATTAGCTGTCACGGGTGTTTAATATAGGCTTGTTCACCTTAAAATTGGTTTCAGTCTGTCTGTGATACCATCTGATAATAGATCCCTGAGTAATCCTACAGTACATTACAGTTGTGTATTCTGGGGTTACACTGTGACTTTGGCTGTAGCAATTGACATACAGGTCATGTGGCCAAAGATCACAGTATCACATTCAAAGTCACCATGTAGCCCCGAAATTAACCTGTAGACAGTGTTAGGATACCTTTACACACAGAGATAAATTGCTTGCAACTCACTGGCATAGTCCTCGAATCTGGCAAAGTCCACAAAAGCGAACCTGCAAGACATAAAAAGAGAAAATTAGTAAACAAACAAACACCAATTTTTTCCCCATCCAAATTCAGAGCAAGTCTGACGTAGTTCCATGGAGGCCCCTCGACAAATCAGTCTCCCAGTATATGGGAGCACATTCAGAGAACGCATCTCCCATTGACTGGAAGACCAAGCAATCCTAGCTTTTAGGCTGCATCCTGCGTGAGCTGGGAGTGTGACGTGTGAGAACGTCAGGGAGGTTATCGCAGGTAACACTCAACGGCTCAGACAGGGAGTATTCTGTGAGCCTGGGAGTGTGATGGCGGCTTGCGGGATACCCCCTGTGTGAGCCACCAAGGTTGAACTGTGGTTACCTCACTGACTCACACTCCCAGCTTGAGAAATATCCCCTGTGGGAGCTGGCGAGTTTGACCTGTGATTATCTTATTGACGCTATTGCACATCACATTCCCCACTCCCGGCTCATGCAGGATGCAGTGTGAGAGCCGGGAGTGCCTGGTCTTACAGCACATGTGGAATTAATTCTCTGAACATGCCCCCATATGCTATGAGACTGAGTCATTGTGGGACCTCCCATTGGACTACCTTGAACTTAATAATAATAATAATAATAATAATAATAATAAAGCTTTATTTATATAGCGCCAACATATTCCGCAGCGCTTTACAATGTAGATCCCTGAGTAATCCTATCCTTGCTTTGGATTTGGATGGGGAATAAATTGGTGATTGAGTGTGTGTCTGTTGTCTTTATTGACTAATTCTCTCTTTTTGTGTCTTGCAGATTTACCTTTGTGGCCTTCATCGGATTTAGTGGACTATGTCAAAACCCTGGACTACTGCAGAATTATTTTTTATGCTTTTTTTACAATAAATTGGTGAAATAGGGAATGTATTGGTGAGTGTTTTTTGGGAATTTAAGCTTTTTTGGTGTTTATTTTTGTTATTAGTGACAAGATTAATTATATTGGGTATCTGATAGACACCTCAATATTACCAACCCCATGGCTTGATGCCAGCTGACATTAGCTACTGTTAACAATGTTGCAATCGATGTGGCCATTGATCATATTGGTCCATCTGGCATTTGCCAAATTTCCCTTATGGCCAGTGTGACCATAAATCTCCAAACCAATCTCTGAAAACCTCTCAACACGTAATCTCCGATCCTCACAAAATCTCTCCTCTGGTTTTCACTCAATTGCCTCCAAGACTTTTCCCAAGTATCTTCCATCTACTGCAATTCCACACCCCATCTCTCCAACATTGTCCTGTTCATTTGTAGCCCTCCAACGTAACCTGAAAACACATCTCTTTAGGAAAGATTACAACCTGCAATGACCACACTGTCACCTCACTACCCACAAAGCTGCTGCATCCCCAGAACTACTCTTTCCTTTCCAATTGCCCTATATTTTGTAAGCCTGTGAGGGTAGGGGCCTCTTCCCTCTTCTGTGCCAATCAGTCACTGTTTATTCATTGTAACTTATATATGTATTTTTTGATTGTGGAAACATACAGAAGGGGCTCTTGAGAAAGAACAGCATCTGGACCTTTTGCAGTCCAATATTTCATCATAATGCATGATGCCGCTTGCTTTGGAGGTAGAAGTGTCTCCTTACATTTTGAGCCCCTGTGTAGCTGCACAGGTTGTGTTCTGTCCAGCAGACCTCATGAGAGAGGAACTTATATTATCGCTATATAAATGAATAAATGTATGTATGTATGTATCATATAGATATAGTATTGTAGCCTGTTTGTTGTACTTTGCTGCCACCTACTTGCCATTGTTATAATATGTCTTTCTTTAGAATTACATTGTGATTTTCCTATAACGAATACCTCTCTGTAACCCCTCCTATCGATTCTTACTTCCTCCTTCTAGTCTCAGTGCCATCTTGGCAAGTGCAACGAGTGCATAAGGATTAGAGACACTCTTCTTAGCTCTATCCTCTAACCTCCATTCTACAACTCTCATCATTCCACCATCTCTCTGACATATGAACCTCATCTCACCAAGGTACTATAAATAAACAAGTTAAAATAGAGCAATCACATCATCGTTTATGGACAGAATAAGTGTGGCTGGTAATACATGAGCAAAGAAGGTAGCGGGTAAACTATCACTGCTTGTACAGAGACCATGCTCACATCCCTTAGGCGGCCGTCACACGCATCAATTTCCCTAACGATATCGCTTAAGCGATCTGCTTTTTGATCGCTTAAGCGATATCGTTTGTGCGTCGCTGCGTGTAATCAAGCGATTTTACAATGTAAAATCGCTTGATTGTTTGATCGCAGATTTGTGAGCCGGAGTTCATATCAAGCGATAAACGCTTGTTCAATCTGCTTCATTGTGGTGTGTGACACCACGATGAACGATCTCCCAGCGGCAGAGCCTATGCTGGGAGATGGTATCTATGGTAAACGTTGGGTTACTGAGCACCGCGCTGCGCCTAGTAACCCGATGTGTACCATAGTTACCAGCGATCTCGCTGGTCCACATCGCTGGTGAGTCTGCCTGTGAGACAGCTCACCAGCGATGTGAGCGATATTGTAAGCGATCGCGCGTGCATGAGATTGCTAACAATATCGATCACTAAGTTGAAGCGTGTGACGGCCGCCTTAGACACATCTCACATATGTGCATTGTAGGCAACATAAAGGGTTTCTCCACTCCTATTTTGTATGTCACCCTCTTTACATGTACTACAATTTGGAATCAATGGTACTTTAAAGATAAAAAATAATACTATGTAAGACATCTTATATGATAAATGCTTAGTATTGATTAACCTTAGAATCACCACACTTTTAATTTGGCATGATTTGCCGAGGTTTGGAAAGGGATAAATGAGTGTTGAACTAAGCCACCAGACGGATAAGTACAAATTAAAAACCGCTTAGTTAATGTATAGATCCCAGCTGTCGCGGTTAATATCTGGCCTATGAATTGTTCAGAGGTTTTCTGTAAGATAATGCAATCTCTCATAGATCAGCATAAATAAACTGGAGGCTACAGAGCTGTGAGTATTAGTAGTTAAACAGTTAAAGGGAATGGGCCATCAGAAAATAATCTAATAATCACAGCAGGTGTTATGTTATTATTTTTTTTTTAGAACAATACAAAATTTGTAGTTCTTTACTCTGAAAACTGATCCTCACATTGGGCTGATGCTTCCTGCTCTGTGGAGATCACTTCTCAGCAGTTTTATTATCAGTACAGGCAGGAAGTCAGGACTCCACTTTTCCTGGTTACCTTCTGTGTTTCCTCGCCCTTATCCGAGATGGTGTCAGCTACCTAGTCCTGCCCATGTATTCCTGATTTCCT
>JARQOC010000006.1:51200097-51225355 GCA_033576535.1 Allobates femoralis
TTTGTATTGTTCGAGGCGATGGGTTTTAGAATTTGAAATAGTGTTATCTGCTTCAGGATCTACTACTCCGAGTTCAAAGTTTACGGGTAACTTTTCTGAACGGGCTCTCATCAGGTATGCTGGTGTACAGTTTGGAATGTGGTTGTACATGTCAACCAAATTAGGTAGTTTCTCTGGCCATTGGTTTCTTCTAAGGGTAAGATCTTCAGCATGTCGATGATGTGATTCATTTTCTCACAGTGTCCGTTGGCTTGAGGATGATATGGGGTTGTTCTTGTTTTGCACCCATACATATGGCAGAACTCTTGGAACATCTCCGCTTCGAAGGCTGATCCTTGATCTGTTAGGACCTGTTCAGGGTATCCCAATGGTCTGAAGAAGACATTTTGGAATGTTCTAGCAGCAGTTGCAGCTGTCAAGTCTTTTACGGGGGCAACCATTAAGAATCTCGAGTAATGGTCCACCATGGTCAATGCGTAGGTGTAGCCGGATCTACTTGGAGTCAGTTTTACATGGTCCAAAGCTACGATTTCCAGAGGTTGCTTTGTTACGATGGGATGAAGCTGAGCTTTCTGGCTCTGTAAGTCCTTCCTTCTCAGGCTGCAGGATTTACAATTCTTACACCATTTTTCAATAGATGTCTGCATGCCGACCCAAAAGAACCTATCCTTCAGTAGCATTTCTAGCTTCTTCCACCCAAAGTGACCAGTCTGGTTGTGATAGGCGATCAAGACCAAATGGATTTCTGACTTTGGCACGATGATTTGCCAAGCCATCTTGTGTGTCCTTGGATTGATGTACCTCCGACAAAGCTTCCTTTGGTATATGAACAGCTTGCTCTGCTCACTCCACAGACGTTTGGCTTCAGATTGAGGGTTTTCAGGCAATTGCGCTGACTCCTGGGTGATCAGTTGTTTTATTAGACTGACAGCCGGGTCATTGTCTTGCACCTCTTTCCAACCGAAGTGGGGCAACGGGTTCACTGTTCTTCTGAGAGGATCTTGATGGGATTGCTGGCACTGGGTTACTCTTACTTGATGGAAGGCAGGTAACTCCACTTCTTCCAGCTCATCTTCATCTATACCCTCTTCTGACAGGTGAGGAATTCTGGATAAGGCGTCCGCGTTTCCATTCTGGTGCCCAGTCTGGTACTTAATGGTAAATTGGTAGTTGGAGAGTCTGGCCATCCATCTTTCCTCCATGGCTCCCAACTTCGCAGTTTCCAGGTGGGTGAGCGGATTGTTATCCGTGTAAGCTGTAAATTTGCTAGAGGCCAGATAGTATTTGAATCTCTCGCTGATGGCCCAGACCAAGGCCAGGAATTCCAGCTTAAAGGAACTATAGTTTTCTGGGTTTCTCTCTGTGGGGTGCAGCTTTCTTGCCGTCTTGCTTTTGGGAAAGGACGGCTCCGAGTCCCACATCGCTGGCGTCCGTGTACAGCAGGAATGGCAGGTTATAGTCTGGGTAAGCAAGGATTTCTTCTCCTGTCAGGGCTTTTTTCACCTTCTGGAACGCTTCCTCTTGTTCCTTACCCCATCTCCACGGAGAATCCTTAGACTTGCCCTTCGTGGGTTGGCCTACCAGGAGGTCTTGCAGGGGAGCAGCCTTCTTGGTGTACTCCTTGATGAACCTCCTATTATAGTAGCCCACCAAACCCAGGAATTGACATACTTCCTTTAAGGTCTTGGGTTCTGGCCACTCTTTGATTGCTGTCACCTTGTCTGGATCAGGGGCCACACCTTCGGCCCTGACTATGTGTCCCAGATACTGTACTCTTGGCTTTAACAGGTGGCATTTTGATGGTTTTAGCTTCATCCCGTATTTGGCCAGAGCTTCAAACACCTCTCCTAGATGAGTAACATGTTCCTCTTAGGTCTTGGAGTGCACGATCACGTCATCAAGGTAGAGCAGTACCGTCTCGAAGTTCTTATGTCCCAGGCAACTTTCCATCAATCGCTGGAAGGTTCCGGGTGCATTACATAGTCTGAAGGGCATGCTGTTGAATTCACATAGGCCCATGGGTGTGGTGAATGCAGTCTTCTCTCTGTCTTCCTCGGCTTCGGACACCTGCCAATACCCACTAGTGAGATCTAAGGTAGAGAAGTAATTGGCAGACTTCAACGCAGCTAAATATTCCTCTGTACGAGGTAACGGGTAAGCATCTTTGTGTGTTATGAGGTTTATTAACCTGTAGTCTACACACATCCTTATACTGCCATCCTTTTTCCTGACTAGGACTAATGGGGCTGCCCAGGGACTACAACTATCTCGTATAACCCCTGCGTCCTTCATGTTCTGTAACATTTCTTTGGCTTTTTGATAATGTGCAGGTGGAATAGGCCTATACTGCTATTTGATTGGTGGATGTGTACCTGTGGGGATGTGATATTGTACCCCTGTTATCCTACCAAAGTCAAGTGGAT
This sequence comes from Allobates femoralis, assembly GCA_033576535.1. Taxonomy (NCBI): domain Eukaryota; kingdom Metazoa; phylum Chordata; class Amphibia; order Anura; family Aromobatidae; genus Allobates; species Allobates femoralis. The sequence continues at coordinate 51,202,521 of JARQOC010000006.1, forward strand.
GCTTACTAAAGATGGTTCGAATTCTTGAACTACCCGGTACACACCTTGCTTTTAATACACAGGAGTGGTGTCAGTTCCAACATGGAGCTGCTGGCACCAGTCCTCCAGTGGCCCAGCTGTTTGATCAGGTTTTACCCCTTTTGTATAGGGTTTGGGTTGCACTCTTTGGATCTCGTTGTTGCTGACTGTGTGCAATTTAGCAACGGTTGTATACCTGGGTAATTTAACCTCCTCACTGCCACAATTTAAGATGCGAATAGGTACTCTCCCATTGTGTACGTCAACCACCCCCCTGGCTGTCAACAGTGTAGGTCTGTACTCACGGGCTCTACTAATGCTTGATAGTCCTGCCCTCTCAGACCTATAGCTGCTCGACACCAAATCATCATTTCACTCATTGGGGGAATCACAATAGGCAACGGGTCTGTCACCTGTGCTGTACCAATCTCGCCACCTGTAATTGTTACCTGTTGATGGTGCAGGATGGCTCTGATCTCACGCTGGAGGACATTCCTTTAAACCCGGTCTGGCAGTGTCTGCAATCTGTTGAAGCAAAGACAAAACTTCTTCCATGCAATTGCTAACAACATTAGTGCCTAGTATCATATAAGGATCATTAGCGTTACTGGCTTCTGCTACAACTAAGACCCCTTGGTTCTGCAATTCCACCCTCCCCACCTTTATTGGGACTTCTCTGACCCCCATTATGGTAATTGGTTCACCGTTAGATGCATTAAGGGTAAAGTCGATATCAGGCTGTTTCAGTTCTGCATCAGCCCAATACTTCTTATAAAGGATATAGTGGATGGTGGTCACCTGTGTCATGGTGTCCAGCAGAGCAGATGTCGGGATGCCATCTAGTAAAATGGACAAAACGGCCTCTGTCCGATGAAGGTCTTGTACCAGTTGGCTGGGCCCTGTTGATCCAATCCTGAGGTTTGACCCCGGCCCCCAGGGACTGCCCACTTAAAGGACAGCTCCTGGCGAGGTGACCGGTGCAGTTACAGCGACAGATGGGCTCCCCAGTGGAGGCCCCCTTAGTGAATTACAGCCAGTTATTAAAGAGTTAAACAGTTTGAAAGTTTCCGGACTAGGCAGCGGCGCTCGGGAATGCTCGGCTGAGCGAGGGGCGGGTTTCAGTTTTGCGTGCTACAGGCTGGCACACCCCCTTTCTTCCCACTCTTTGGTGCCGTAATGGCGGCATAGTTTAAACAGTCACTCAATACAGTCAAAAATACGGCACACAATACCCGGTAAGACCGGGCACAGGATTCTGTTCGTTACATGAGAAAAAGATATGTCGAGCCCAGGCTTTGTGGTACTTGGGTGTCAGGCTGCAAGGGTTAACCCTGTCATGGGGAGTGGTGGCCGCGCCTGATTCTGTGTCCTGGGCCTATTTTCCAAAACGGGGTAATATGTACAGGGGATTATATACAGTGTTGTCGTGACGGAACCTGTAGTTTCTGGTGAGATGACACCAGCGCCGCCACAGTCTGCCGGAGGTAGATGGTAATGCAGCTAGAGTAGTAAAGTCCTCCACAGGAAGGTCTGGCCCTCCGGGGCAGCATAGGGTGAAGGGGAAGCTTGGATTGGAGCTGTGGCTGGAATGGATAGTTTTGGAACAGTCTATGAGAGGGGCCGGGAATGGAAAGGAATGACACACGCACACTGCAAAGTCTCTTTTACCTTTTACTAATAATACACAGATAAAGTTGTCCAGGGCACTGACAAGTGACCAGGTTGCACAGTGAGTCCCCACAGCAAGTGGGTATAAGGCCTCCTCTGTTCCTTTGTTGTTGCTGAAGCCCAGCCTGCATGCAGCCTGACTTGCCTCCTCTCTCTTCCTGACTCTGATGTCTGTCTCCCCTCCTGTGCGGTCTCCAGGTTACCCTCTCGGATCACTGCGGTGGTACACTGCTGTGTCTGGCTCCCTATCTTGACCCACATGGGAAACCGGGTGGCTGAAGCCTCCACGGCGTGACAGGGTTCTCTGTGGTCCCGGAGTATCCCACAGGTGCGGATCCCCGATGTCCGGTACGTCTTTTGGCGAACTTCCTCACTCCCTCTTGGCTATCTGCTCCTTGCTTTCTGTCCCCACTCCTAGGCTGGCGGGACGTCAGAAGGGCCACTCCGGGTCACTGGTTTCGGGCCTAACAGCGGCACCGACCACCAGGATGTCTTCGCAGCTCTCCTAGCATCTGCATACTCTGACTAACTCCTCCCCCAGCAGCAGTATTTATAGGGGATCTTGCCTAAGGTCAGCAAGTGGTGCTCCCCCTACTGTGCTGGGGTGGAAGATGTTGCATGTAGTAGGTACCTGCTGTGGAAACCCAACCGTGCATTAGAGAAGTCTGTGGCTATCTGTGTGAGCAGGGCGCGACACTTGTATGCTGATGACTGTTTACAGTAAAGTACCCGGGAGAGAGTGACTTTGCCTCCGTGTCTTTGTGCTGCACAATTCAACCTGTTTGCTTACAGGAACACTGCCCCGGAGGACCAGCTCCACCTGTAGGGAGCTTTGCCATCCTTGCCGCGATACCATCGCCCTCTGGAGGACTGTGGCGGCACTGGTTGACCCATCACCAGGTACTACAGGTGGCGTCATGTGACAACAACAAACTCTTATCCCCTGTACATAACCCCTTTTTGAAGTGTCACCCAGGCCACGGGCTCAGGTGCTGCCACCCGTGACATCCCCGTGAAAACACCCACCGAGCCTGATACCAGAGTACCCCAGGGCCTGGGGCTCGACATATATCTGGGCACATAGGTTGAAGTGGTGATAAGCAGTATTTGTGGACGCTTCCACAATTCTCAGTCTGCATTTTGCGGCCTAAGCTTCACTGAATGGCCCAGGAGGGAGTGATCTTGCAGACGTGTATCAGGTTGCTCTGGCATCCCGAAACACAAAGGAGCAAAGTGAGCCTGTAGCTCCAGAGAGAGGACACAGGTCTCAGTACTCACTGGGCTTTATATGTCATCTATTGTTCTTAAGTACAGAAACATTATATCAACCCCGGTTGCATTTCTGGCTCTTAAGTTTGTCTGTTCTACAAATATTGGCAAAATTCCTCACTATGAAACGCACAAATTTGTCAAAATGTTTCACAACCGTCCCCAGTAACATCACAGTTTTACTATATTTGTCTGAATGAACGTGAGCGCAGGGGAGCCGGGGTCACAGATGACATATTTGTACACTGCAGTTGCTGCATCATTTTTTCCATTCGGTGGAGGGAGGAGATTCACTTTTTCATTTCTAACTTGTTCAATAACACTTCCGTGCTGAACACGGCCTCTAATCATCTGCTGCTCAAACTAGAAGATCCACATACTTTCTCCAATCTCACATTTGTACAGAGAGGAAGCTTTATAGAAAAGCTTAGAAATCCTGAGAGTCTTAATAGTCAATGGTGAAATGTCTGACAGATGACAGGATCCATTATATGGTGATGTGCGGCGTTCCGGACCGTTCATCCCATGAGACGGAACCATCATATGTAGATGGAATTGATCACAGGATTATTTATATATTTTATTCCTACAGATAGAGAATGCATTGATTAGATTTCAAATATTATTTAATAATGTGCATCTCATCCATGAATTAGAATATCATCAAAAATCAATATCACATTGCTATGATTCAGGGCATTTCTGGGAGCCCTGAAAACGTTCACTAATAAATCAATATTATGTTCCACTCTTTGATGTCTCGTGTAATAGGCAGCACCGTTTTTAACCCTTCATCCTAATTTAAGTTTCTGAATAATGACCTTTGGGTTTTCATTGGCTGTTAGCCATAATCATCAACATTAACATAAATAAACACTGATATAGATCCTCTGTGTGTAATGACTCTATATAATATATGTGTTTCACTTAAATTTATTTCAGTAATTCAATACATAAACTTTTTGATGACATTCTAATTCATTGAGATGGACTAGTATTTGCATTCAAATGACTCGTTATTTCTGAATGTAAGTATAAGATACCCAGATGTATACTGCTCACCTGTAAAGCATGTACAGAATTGTTTTATGTCCAGGTTATGTGTAGATAGATTACTGAGTGGGCAAAAAATTATGAAAAAAACATTACGTGAAGGGAACCTGATAGTGCGATGTTACAATTTTATCAACAAAACTAATGATATGACTGTATCAGGTGTAGAACAGCAATATTAATGATACCTGTCATATAGTAAGCCGGTGTGACATGTAGTACTGTTTGAAGCCACATGCAAACTAATCTGAACTGCTCTGGGGTTTCATGGTGCCTGTAAAGCTTCTTACCTTCATGATGTGTAGCGCGTGAGCAGTTATAGGGCAGCAGGGTTCTCTTTCTCGTGGAGTGTAAGCTCTTATGATCAATGGGGTCCTCTCTCCTCTGTAGAGTGTAAGCTCTCATGGTCAGCGGGTTGTCTCTCTCTCCCACTCTCCTGTAGAGTGTAAGCTCTTATGCTAAGTAGGTTCCTCTCTCCTATAAAGTGTAACCTATTATGATCAACAGGGTCCTGTCTCCTATGGAGTGTAAGCTCTTATGGTAAGTGGAGTTCTCTCTCTCCTGTAAAGTGCAAGCTCTTATGGTCAGTGCGTCCTCTCTTCCTTGTATAGTGTAGCTCTTATGATCTGCAGGCTCCTCTCTCTCTGTAGAGTGTAAGCGCCTATCATCATCGTGGTCCCTCTCTCTCTCCCCCCTATAGAGTGTAATCTCTTATGGTCAGCAGTTTCCTCTCTCTTGTAGAGTGTAAGCTCTTATGGTCCTGGGGGTTCTTTCTCTCACCCTATAGAGTGTAAGCTCTTATGGTCAGCGGGATGCTCTCTGTTTCCCTCTCTCTCTGCTATAGAGTGTACAATTATAGTACTGAGATTTCACATTTTCATAACCAAAGTTTAGCAGAAAATTGGAGAAGTTGGTGTATTTGATTTTCAAAAGATCTACATATTCCTTAAATACTAATATCTATTGGACATCACCAATATAGTGGTATGAGGTTGGCTAAAATTAATTTGCCAAAATGCTTCAATTGCCCCCAAAAATCTTTAATGTGCCTTATATCTTTGACAGTTCTTGTGTCTCACTTGGTGTGTGCATGGATCAATACAGGGAAGTTGGAACTTAAAATGAGACAACAAGCATCAAAATTGTAATGTCACGAATGAGCCACTCACTGTGTCATAAAGACGTTGTGAGCGACAGCTCAGCCGCCCAATAAATGGCAGGGGCCTCGGGGCTGTCAAGATTCTGAATGACAGCAAAGCCGCCCAATCTGGGATTGGAGCGAGCTGGGCCGTTCCCATGTAAATTGAGGATTACTTTCAGCCTCATCACAGGCTGGGCTGCTGAACTTCCTCCAGGCATCATGATGATTACCTGGCTATTTAGCTGGCTGGCAGTGGTGAGATCACTGCCAGTTGTAGCTTTAGCTTGGTGGTAAAAAAAATTAAGTGAGCCAGCAGTACACGAAAATAGCATGTAGTATAAAGCATGCATCTGCACTTATTCATTCCAAACTGTATTATTGTTATAACATTGAGATTTTTGGCAAATAATTGTACAATTATTTGAGCTAACTTGCCACATCACGGCAATCTTATTAGGGCAGTTGTATTCTATTTTGTTTTTTCATTAAATTGTGCCTTATGGTCCTCCATACAGAAACAAGTAAAATCTGGTCTCTCAATGTTTTTTTATCTTGGTGGTACTTGCGTGTCTTGTTCCTGTGCTCAGTCTCTGATCAGTTGTTACCTGACCTATGACCGTGCTTCTGACTACCCACTGCCTAACCCCTTTGTCTTGATCTTCTACCTTCCTGGAAGTTTGATCTCAGATCGTGACCTGACTACACTTTTGCCTTACCCCTTTTGGTTATTATGAGCCTTCCTGGTATCTCTTGACTACCCAGGCCTTACAGCTAGCATGTGAGTAGTGACTAGTGTCACATTTAGCATAAACTAAGCCACCAAGAAATAGAATAGTGAAATGTGTAATAAATGTGGTTTACGACAGACTGACTGGTCTTGGTTTACACCGTGCATATATTAGACATGAGTAGTAAATCTGCTCCAATGGTTCCATTCACTGACATCCAACAAAAATCTTCAAAACAGGGAAAAGAAAATGCAACTAAAAGTACATAAATTATGGTTATTAACTCATGGAAAAGTAAAGCCATACTATGTAATTTCCATCTTCCATGTACACGAGGGATGTTCTAATACAGAACTCCTATTCACATGTAACTTTCTATTATTAGTAAAAACCAACAACAGCTGGTTCAGCTTTGGGGGATTTTCTTTAAATAGCTACAAATCTTGGGGCTGAACGTGTTGCTTTCTTTTTTAAGTTGCTGAAAAATGTTAATCAAAGCATTGTGAAGGCGGGAAGACAGAATCGATGTCAGACAGGCACAGTCATCTAGATGCGGAATGCAATAGGTTAAATGTAAGTTAAGATAAAGTCTTAATACACAGTTTAGCCCAGTTATTATTCTCAAGCGTTTCTTCATCTTCTCGTAACAATAATGACATGTTGACTTTAAATTTCTTACAATCTACTTACATAAAAGCCTTAGATTGTGTGTAAGTTTGTCCCTGAAATAGCGCTACCGAGAGGATACCGGCCACAGCGCAGGCAAACACAGGTATCCCCTGTTTGGCCAGACTCTAAAAAGAAAGCCTCATTCCATGCTCATACGCAGTAACTTACGCCGCCATCTTTGTACACCCAGGTCATGTTCAGTAGAGGGCTGGGTGTAGCGGTGACCATATTGCTATTCCTGGTCATTACTTTAGGAAGAGACGTGGCCATGGACTTAATAAGGCCTGGTTCACACATACCATCCGTTTTTGCCTTAAATCCGTTTTTGGGAACATTTTGGACATTTTTATTTCTAAGTCAAAAAATGCATATGCGGTAACGCACGTGTGTGTGGTTTTTTTTAACAACGCAGGCGTTTTAATGCAGCAGCCCCAAAACGCTGCTAGCTGCGTTTTTGGGGTGCTTTAAAAAAACGCATGTGTTTTTTTAACATGGGGCCCTATGGGAAATGCATGCGTTAATGCATGGCACATATAGGCACCTGCGTTAACGCATATGTGTTTTTCATGAAAAAAAGTCCCAAAATTTGCCAAAAACTCCCAGGACCTCAGGGGACACTATTAGCACCCTTAGAAAAATGGATCCGTTTTTCTAAGGGCTTAAAAACGGATTTGTATGTGTGAACCTGGCCTAAGAATTGTAGTTGGGGTAAGACCCACAAGCGGCCGCAGGGTGTGCGTGGGGGCAAAACCCCTCTTGCATAGGCTACACACATCAACTAACAGTCACTCCCACCTCATAGTACGCCATTCCTTCAGTAGCCATGACCGCCTTCATTGGTGGGTGTGACCGCCTTCATTGGTGGGTGTGACCGCCTTCATTGGTGGGTGTGACCGCTTTCATTGGTGGGTGTAATCACCTTCATTGGTGGACATGGCAATATTTCCTCCCATCCACTAGAATCAAGCACGGGCGGCCATCAACCATGCCTCAACCATGTCCCTATCACGTGAGTAAGGCTGGGGTCACATTTGCGTTTACAAATTCAGATCCTGATCCGGTTTTGAGCTGTTAAATAGCTCAAAACCGGATCAAGAACCGCAGCCCATAGGAGCCCTTTATTTAAACCGGATTGCACTACATGCAATCCGGTTACCGCACCCAGACTTGCAGCCTGCGTGAAAAAATCATGCAGGCTGCAGTTTTCGGAGCGGTTTGCAATCTGCAGCAGGATTGCTAGAATGGGCTCCTATGGGAGGCCATGCGGCTGCCGCAAGGCACATGTGAATGTCTGCGGCAGCCGTATGCTTTGTTCATCCCTGCTGCCGCAGGGATGAACAAAGGGTTAAATGTTAATAATAGATGTGGGCAACATGTCTCTAGGGGGTGCACACCCTCCCTAGAGACATGCTGTCCACACAGGTCGGCATGTGAGGGGTTAATATGTGCAATTATAGTATTGCCGGCTATTGTCGGCATTTACAATTTTATGAATGAAACCCGGTGGCTCCTCACTGTGGAGGAGATACAGCACGTAATCTATGTACTGTATGAGCCGCTATTCAGGGCCCTGAAAGCATTAACATTAGATCTATGGGCAGCGCACTGCCATAGACCTAATGTTAGAGCTTTCAGGACACTGGAAAGCGGCTCATACAGTACGTAGATCACGTGCTGTATCTCCTCCACAGCGAGGAGCCACCGGGTTTCATTCATAAAATTGTAAATGCCGACAATAGCCGACAACACTATAATTGCACATATTAATCCCTCACATGCCGACCTGTGTGGACAGCATGTCTCTAGGGAGGGTGGGCACCCCTAGAGACATGTTGCCCACATCTATCATTAACATTAACCCTTTGTCATCCCTGCGGCAGCAGGGATGAACAAAGCATACGGTAACCGGATTGCTCCGGATTACACATCCTGAGCAATCCGGTTACCGCATTTAACAAAAATGTGTCTGAAGGCTCTTGCGATTACCGCATCCAAATTTGGATGCGGTAACTGTAATTTGCCTTCCTAATGTGACCCTAGCCTAAGTCAACTTAGACCAGGAAGGAGCACATACTGTCTAGCGTCTACCATCAGATCATAGCTAATGTGCCTACCATATTACTACACCCGCTGAACTTCTCAGGGATTAATATTTCATAATAATATTATCAACAAGTTGCTGCTCCTGTCCTAATTTATATAGACCAAGTGCCCGGCGATGAAAAGTATGACACCAGACACACAGAGTCAGATGTACACTCTTCCTTGGTCAGACCCAAGCTCCAAGTGCCTGTTTATTACAATAGACTGGACATTTTGTTCAATAAGGGGCTCGGTCAGCCCTACTCAGATGTATTCATTGGTCAGTGGGTTAGTCCATGGGCAATAAGGGCTCGGTCAGCCCTACTCAGATGTATTCATTGGTCAGTGGGTTAGTCCATGGGCGGATCCATGAGGTCATCAAGGGGTGTGGTCTTGATCGAGTATGTTATTCTGTGATTGGTCAGTCTTCCCTGACCTCCAGCTTTGGCGATTGGTCAGTCTTCTTTGGACTCTATCTTGCTCTCAGCACATGGTGTGATGTGGCAGGAAATGGCAGCCATGTTTAAATCACAACTTATACAATGTCAAATAATACACTCTATATATCATTTCTCCCATGCCCTTATGTCTTAAAAGTTAATTAAGTATTTGATCCTAAGGCTTTCCTTAACAAACTAACATGCTCACTCACACGTTCTAAAATCGTTCACCTGGGGGGCTTCTTCCTGAGCCTCAGGAAGACCCTCAGGAAGAAGTTCCCCAGGCAAAATGCGTCAGATCCATACAGGACCGGTAATTATAACACCAATTGAGGTGTCACTTTGCAGGACACTTGTTCAGCCTCAATATGAGATTCAGATGAGAACCTATATTTGATTTTAGTGTGTAGCCAGTACACAGCTGTTGATTTTACATAGGCTGAGCACTCCTTTATATTAGTGCATATGGTAACCTTATGGTAACCTATATAAGAGTGCATGGTTTTATTTTGGAAGCTCCCCATAGAGCCTATGTAACCTATATCAGTTTGATGCTGTCCTCTTATTGCATTTGGTTGAACTACCTGGGAGGAGTCCCCTATAGTTAAAGCCTCATTTTGTGCTGAGAGTAATTCATGGTCACAGCTCCTTGTGTCATAGAGGTTCCTCTTGAGAGGATTTCATGGTTTAGCTCTTTTTTTTTTTTTTGAAGAGCACACATCATTTTTGACTATTGATTTTTTATAGAGTGATTGTGGGATACAATTTATTGATTAGTCTGTACTCAGTCCTTTTCTGATGTGTGTAGACATTGTGTATTGAGCACTGTTTGTTTCACACTACATGAGGTGTAGACCTCCCTCACCCCTGATTCAGGGTAGCACAGCATATGTTTGCTTCTTTTATTAGTTGGGTTGTCACTGACACATGAAACACTAGCATATCGGTATAAGAATATGTTTATGTAAAACCACCGAGTGTTATTTGAGTGATTTGATTTTTTGAACATCTTGTATTTTATTTGTACACTCCTCAGCACATTGATATAGCATAATTTCTCCATCACTGTTCACACTTGACTCAGTTGGTCCACTTTCTGTCCCTTTTTTTGCTTTAGCCTTATATCGTACACTTTAAATAGGACCATCAGTGACCTATTGAAATTTGACATCACTCTCCACTCTATGATTTATGTAGAGTTATATTTACAACGGGCGTACAAATTTTGAGGGAATTCCTCCTGGACACATTAAATGTACTTTATTATATACTGTATCAACTGGTTTTATTCCACATATATAGAGAGATTTTACAGACTATCTTGGTTCTCTTTCCCTCCGTTGGTGGATTGGTAGCATTCGGATGCATGAAATCGAATCGTGGTGTATTTTATCTCCATTCTTGTACCATAATTGAACGAATTGTTATGTTTTTAAACCATGTACCAATAAAGTATCTGATTTTATACCATAATTTGGGCTATAAACTCGTCTTTTATAGGTTATTTCTGTTTTGAGTTTGCGTAGTTACCATTAGTGGCCGATACTCTATTTCATGAGCCATGGTAGTTAAGCATTTCAGGGTCAGGTACCTGGAGAGCATATCAAGGAGTTGAGCGCGAGCTGTTTGAGTGATCTATTGCTGCTTGACCGTGGACCTCGTTTTGACTATCGCTTTATTTATCACCTTTGCTCTTATCAGCTACCCTACAGATATTCTGACTCCGGACAATGAACCATGGTAGTTAAGCATTTCAGAGTTAGGTACCTGGAGAACACATCAAGGATTAAGGGGATAAACGCACCTCTGTTTATCCCCTTAATCCTTGACGTTCTCTCCAGGTGCCTGACCCCGAAACACTTAACTACTGTGGTTCACTACATCATTAGTTACTAGTGGCACAAAGAACTGCTCTAAAATGTGAAGCTGCAGAATTGCTGGTAACAGTAATCCGTGACCATTTAGCAACACCAGCGGTGTAACTTGAAGCTCATGGGCCCTGATGCGAAAGCTCCAACGAGGCCCCCAATTATTGCAAATCTTTAATAGCAATAATCTTTTTCTATAGTCAAAGAGAGTTTTGGGGCCCCCCTAGGCTCCAGGGCCCTAGTGCGATTGCAACCCCTGCACCCATTGTAGGTACGCCCCTGACAACAACCTGCCTGTTAGTACTTTGGCCCGTAGAAAAAAAAATAGTCCTGGACAATCCTTTAAATGGGACCTTTGCTGCAGCTGAGAACCACTGAAGAGGGATGTAAATAGCTAGAGATCTCCCCAATGGACTGTATACTACTGGTGCTACCCAAGATGTTGCCAGCCTGGTGACGTCTATAAACATTACATGCATAGTTTATTATAAATTGTGTGTGATACATTAGACACATTGTGTATTATAAATTGTGCATTAGAGCTTAGTTTTATTCTGTATTATAAACATACTGCATCTGACCATTAGAAGAGTTTGTTACACAATGATATCTCTATGGACGTAACATAATCAAAAGATGTCAAACACAAAAGAAGTGTGAACTGGAAAATGCGTGCCTTGTATGATGAAAAAAATAATATTTCGAGGGGTAAAATAATTCCCTACTGTGTATTTCTTGTGTTTGAAAGCTAAATGTGCAGTCACAGTATTTATATATTATAACCTAGACTTTGTAGATTTCAAACCTCTCCTCCCCTTTGTTTCTTCTGTTGCCTCCAACTAGAAATGCCTATCCCTAAGTTCTCTATATATGTTATATTTCAATTCAGTGTAGGGGCTTTGATGGAAAACAGGGTTCTCTGTTGACCTAAATATTACAGAGTTCAATTAGGAACAGAAATGAAATTAAAATGCTAATATGGAAAGTCTATGGACAGCAAAGTTACTTTAACACCTTAGTGACGGCCCACTGTATATATACGGCGGCAAAACAGGGTCCTTATTCTGTTCTGATGTGAAAATAAGTCAGTACAGAAAAGGCCCTATAGTGCCCCCCAGTGGCCAAAAATCTCCGGGGTTTCAGCTAGTGGGGGTAGCTGAGACTCTACAGATTATGAATCGGGCCAGTTTTTACCGGTACCCGCCATGTGATCACGGTTATACACAGTTTACCGGTGTATAACCGTAAACACATAAATATACAGTGAATCGCCGGTAAAAACAATGATTTCTCTGTCATGCCACAGGATCAAACCTGTGGCTTGACAGAGAAATGTCTGTCCCTGTCCCCCGTTACCGGTACACAGCTCCCGGTACCGGTACTTGGCCCCCACCCCCCTCCACTCCTCCTAAAATGCCGCCGCAGCGCTTCAGAACTAGCGCTGGCAGCCGTCTGCAGCCCCCTGCTGCGTATTCCTCTCTGATGTGACATGTCACCATGTCACATCAGAGAGGAATAGCCCCCTGCCTCCAGGTCCCCTCAGTCCCCCCCCAGCTCCAGTCCTCATCCGCCACCCACACCACCGCCACAGCCGCCATCATCATCATCTCCCTCCCATCTGAGCTGTCAGATGGGTGGGAGATGATCGATCCCCCGGTCACCCCCCCCAGTCATCCCCCTAATTCCCCGGTCATCCCCACATACTTACTGGCCGGGATCTTCTCTGATCCTGCCCCCTGCGCTCTTCTTCCTGCTCTGTCAGGCCCATGTTCAGACAGAGCAGAAACTCATGGGATCACAATTGACCCCTGTGTAAACCAAGGATCCTGACCTGCCATGACCTCACTGAGGTCATGAACTGTCAGTCTGTTAGCAGACTGCTCTGTCTGCGCATAGACTGACAGCTCATGATCTCAGTGAGGTCATGTCAGGTCAGGATCTTTGATTCACAAAGAGTCAATTGTGATCCCATGATAGGATCACAATTGACGCTTTGTGAACCAAGGATCGTGATCTGTCATCACCCTACTGAGGTCATGACCTGTCATTCTCCTGGAAGAATGGCAGCTATTATAGCATATGGGGACACCCCCATATGCAGTAAAAGACTGGAAATCATCGAGGGACCTCCCACTGGACTACGTCGAACCTTCCCACTGGACTACGTCGGATGCCATAGAATAATAAAGATCGAGTCTAAATAGTGTCTGTTTTTTTTCTAATAAAAATATTTTTCTCTGTCTTGTATCTTCTTTACAATTTACTAGGGATTCCTAATGGCCTGGTCTAATATTGGCCAGACATTAAGAATCTCGGGCTTAGTGGCAGCTGCGAAAAAGCTGGCATTAACCGCTTATTACCCAGTCTGCCACATCTACACGGCAGCTGGAAGAGTTGGATACAGAGCCAGAAAATAGCGCTTCTATGAATGCGCCATTTTCTGGGGCGGCTGCAGACTGCAAATCTCAGTGGGGGGACCCATAAAGCTTGGGCCTCCCTACGCTGAGAATTCCAGCCCCCAGCTGCCTTGATGTAACTGGCTGGCCCAAAAAGATGGCGAAGCCCACTTTTTTAATTATTTCATGTAATAATTAAAAAAAAGGGCTTCCCTATATTTTTGGTTTCCAGCCAGGTAAAACTAGGCAGAAGGGGTTGATGGCAGCCCGTAGCTGCCTGCTGTACATGGCTGGACCAAATATATGGCGAATCCCCACGTCGTATTTTTTTAAAAATTTAATATAGGAATACTAATAAAAAAAATGCAAGAGAGGAGACGACCAGGAGACGGTGTCTCCAGATCTTCTGCACATGCTCTAAAAGTGAGAAATTGTGTGAAAAAATAAAATGTTCAATATGACTTTATCAAATTCTGTGAAGTAGCTGTAGGTTCCAAATGCTCACTATAGATATAATCCTTGAGGCGTCTAGTTTCCAAAATGGGGTCACTTGTGGGGGCTCAAATGTTTAGACACAAAGGGGCTCGCCATACGCGACATGGTGTCCGCTAACTATTGAAGCTAATTTTCCATTCAAATTGTTAGCGGACACCATGTCGCATATGGAGAGCCCCTGTGTGCCTAAACATTGGAGCTCCCCCCAAGTGACTGACCCCATTTTGGAAACTAGACCTCCCAAGGAATTTATCTAGATGCATAGTGAGTACTTTCAACCCCCAGGTGCTTCACAAATTAGTCCGTAAAAAGGAAAAAAAAGATTTTTGTGAAAAAAAGTACTTTTTCATTATTACGGATCTGTTTGTGAAGCACCTGGGGATTCAAAGTGCTCACTGTGCATCCAGATAAGTTCCTTCAGGCGTCTAGTTTACAAACTTGGGTAACTTGTGGGGGAGCCCAATGTTTAGGCGCATAGGGGCTCTCCATATGTGACGTGGTGTCCACTAAGAATTGGAATTGTAAGTGGATACCATGTCATGTATGGCGAGCCCCTGTGTGCCTAAACATTGGAGCTCCGTCACAAGTGACTCCATTTTGGAAACTAGACACCCCATGGAACTTATTTAGATGCATAGTGAGAACTTTGAAACCCCAGGTGCTACACAAATTGATCCGTAAAAATGAAAAAGTACTCTCTTTTCCACAAAAAATTTCTTTTTTCATTTTTACGGATTCGTAAAACACCTGGGGGTTGAAAGTGCTCACCACCCATCTAGATAAGTTCCTTGGGGGGTCTAGGTACAAAATGGGGTCACTTGTGGGGGAGCTACAATGTTTAGGCACACAGGGGCTCTCCATACACAACATGGTGTCCGCTAACAATTGGAGCTAATTTTCCATTCAAATTGTTAGCGGACACCATGTCGCGTATAGAGAGCCCCTGTATGCTTAAACATTAGAGCTCCCCACAAATGAGCCCATTTTGTATAATACACTGCGAAATCAAATGGGGCTGTGACCGATGTCACAGAGGGGAGGAGGAACAGGATTGTTCCTCCTCTCTGTAACATCAGCGCCAGCGTATTCCCGCTGGACTTATGCATCGTTTGAACGGTGATGCGTAATTTCAGTTATAATGGGGCCTATGGGAGAAAGCGCGCACAAAAAGGCGGAAAGAATGAACATGTTCATTCGTGTTACGTGCGCGCTTTCTCCCATAAAAGCAGAGCCGAAAATAGCGCTGCGTGTGAACAGCAAAAGTGAAAGTCCATTCACTTTGCTGTTGTCAAACGCAGACGCAGGTGCGCTTTGGGGGGAAATGCGCGCGCAAAAATGCGCACAAAATATGCATAGTGTGAACGAGGCCTTAGTAAGCCTTTGAAGGTGTTTTGTGTTAATTATTCTAAATTTCTGATATAATGACCTTTGGGTTTTCATTGGCTGTAAGCCATAATCATCAACATTAACAGAGATAAACACTTGAAATAGATCACTCTATAATGACTCTATATAATATATGTGTTTCACTTTTTGTATTGAATTACTGAAATAAATTAACTTTTTGATGATATTCTAATTTATTGAGATGCACCTGTATAAGGCCCCTTTCACATAAGCGTTTATCGCTGATCGCGGCAGATGCGGCGGATTTACCACATCTGTCGCCTAACCGTCACACTTGCGGTTCACCTGCGGCAAGCCTCATGCAATGTCTATGGGGCTAGCGGCAGGTGCGGTATAGTTGCGGTTTCGGCACTTACCGCGATTTTTTTCGCGGCCGCAGCTGCCGCAAGTGCGAAACTGCAACTATACCGCACTTGCCACAAGCCCCATAGACATTGCATGGGGCTTGCCGCAGGTGAACCGCAAGTGTGATGGTTAGGCGGCAGATGCGGCGGATTTACCGATAAACGCTGATGTGAAAAGGGCCTTAAAGAACTTCTTTACTTGACACCTGTGAAGTAACAGGTACAACATACCTCCCAACCATCCTGTTTTTAGCGGTACTTTCCCGATTTGCAGGTTTTTTCCCGCTGTCCTGCTCGGGAGGTGACATGTCCCGCCTCCCGCAGTGCACGTAGAACAAGCTGATATGCTGCCAGCCACGGCCCCTCACAGCAGCTCAGGAGGGAGGACGGAGCCCAATCACAGTGAAGAGAGTGAGTCATGTGACCTCTCCTACACTGTGTAGAGGGGAGGACCTCACTCACCCAATCCTGGCCCAGCGCGGGCCTCTGAAATTCTCTCCAGATGGATAATGGCTGCCATGTTCAGCAACATCATCATCAGCAGCAGATGAGGGGACACAGCGGGCTCTGCACAAGAACCCAGGTACAAGGAAAGGGACCAAAGACAAGGCACAGGCTGAGGACAGACACGGGTGGGGGAAGGGGGGGCAGGGGGGGTCGCTTTGTACACTGCTTTTACAGGACCTGTGATGATATCACATTGAGGGGAAGAGTCAGGGGTCACATGATCAGCTCCTCAGTGTATGCAGGACTCTGCTGTGCTGGTTGTCATGTTGCTGGATGAGGTGAAGTTTATGTCAGGAGGGATTTACAGTGTGGATGGAGCAGAGCCGAATGTGTACGAGGTGTACGGAGCGGAGCCACGTGTGTGCGAGGTGTGCAGAGGTCAGCCGAGCGTGCAGGAGGTGTGCGGAGGGGAGCTGAGCGTGTACGAGGTTATTATACAGTCTGAAGAGGTTTAGGGGCCATTGTAGTGTATGTAGGTCCATTATATTGTGTGGAGGGCTGTATGGGGGTCACAGTTGGAGAGCATACTGTGTCAGTGTAGTTGAGGGGGTACAGTAGGGTCATCATACAATGTGTGAGGAGAAATTCATTGTGGGGGATCATACAGTGTTTGTGGGGAACGTCTGTTGGTATAATGTGTCAATGTGTCCATGATTTCACTGCAACCTGCAAATTGCCAGTGAAATTGCCTAGCAAAATAGCCGCGTGTGACGGAACCTTTAGTGGTGCTCGTCTCCCCGCTAACTCCCACATCCTTTGCTCAACCTAATTGAAAGGCCCTGCTATTAGCTCCGTACAGTCCAGTGTGCGGCGCTTGTGATTGGCTGTTTCAGGACAAGGAGCCATGATCTGTTGGAGGAGATGCGCCATTTTACCTGCTTAGTGCAGTGGCGGCTTGTTGATGCTCGGACTGCAGGATGTTGTATGTGATGTGTGGTTGGTGCAGCATGGTGGACAGGTCTGACTAGTCAATGCCAGGCAGCCGCCACATTGGAGCTGCCCAGAGTTTTGTAGGCGTGTGCTTGAGATAATAGGTTGGTAAGAGGGAAGAGTCGAGGATTACCCCCAGGCACTTGGCGTGGGGGACTGGGGAGAGTGAGTAGTCGTTGACGAGGATGGATAGGTGGGGTAATGGGGGAGAGTTGCTTGGGGGGAAGACGATGAACTTAGTTTTGTCCATGTTCAGTTTAAGGAAGCGAGCGGAGAAGGATGAGATGACGGACAGGCATTGTGGAATTTTGGAGAGTAGGGAGGTGATGTCAGGTCCAGACAGATAGATTTGGGTGTCGTCGGCGTAGAGGTTGTCCTGAAAGCCGTGGGACTCAATGAGTTGCCATAGGCCGAGAGTGTAGATGGAGAAGAGTAACGGTCCCAGAACCGAGCCTAAGGGGATAGTATTAGTAATTAACAGTCCTGGGCATCTGTTCAATGTCCGTCACTTGTAAATTTTGTGTGGCCTGGGTGTGGTTAGGGGCGTGATCAAAATTTGTGCAGCGCACATAGCGCGCCACATCTTTTGTCCCTCTTTCTGTTCTTCTAAAGTTGGGAGGTA
Organism: Allobates femoralis; assembly: GCA_033576535.1. Lineage (NCBI taxonomy): Eukaryota > Metazoa > Chordata > Amphibia > Anura > Aromobatidae > Allobates > Allobates femoralis. The sequence continues at coordinate 51,220,158 of JARQOC010000006.1, forward strand.
TGGGTACAATTACTTTTCTTTTCACATCGGACGGTATAATGTGTTTCAGGACCACTGTTCACTTCCTCCTAGACTCCTATAACTGTTCTTACAATAGCCAAATCCTTCAGTCCTAGGACTGTAATATCCTCTGAGTCTATATTTATATGTGGTATAGTATTCCTGATTAGCTGTCTTTTCCTCATGTGTAGGACACTGCAGGACCTTAGGTATCCATGGTAACGGCCACATATACAGGGATAGTTGCTGTGGTCGTAACCATGGATACCTAAGGACCTGCTCATCAGGAGAACTATACTACATTTCTAATTGAAGGGATTTATTGTTATTATTATTATACCTACTACATATTGGGACAGCATCTTAGAGGTGGGAATACTCCTTTAAGCATCCTACATTATATACTACATAACAATACAACTTTCACCAATACACATACATTACATTATCAATACTGCTACACCTTTAATATTAACATGTTCAACTCTGCTACATCATACACATTACATTATATGATTCCAGTGTGGTTGGCGTCTTGGGGCAACCCAAGTGTGGGGCAGTGTGGATGGTAAGCCCTCCTTGGGTAGGGCTGAGGGTCCCCAGGGAAGGTGTAGTGGTAATGGATGGGCCTGGTGAGGGTTTGTGCTGGGTACAAGTCACTTACTTTGCTGCTGCAGCTCTCCAGCCAGTGTGCAGTGATGACAGTCTGTGGTTCCTCAGGTGGGACTTTACTGCGACGCTGGAAGTAAAACAGTCTCAGGCAGTGATTAGCTTACTGGGTACTTTACTTGATCTTTCAACAGCAGGTTCATAGGTTACAGTTCTTTAGTCACACTTAAACACGTCAGCACTGCTCCGGGTTACTAGACTGTGCAGCTCAGGTGGCTCCTCTGCATTGCTCCCTCTAAGTCCTTTCAGGCCCTTTCTGTCTGTCCTTTAGTACCTCACCCACGGGTTTAGTCTGGTCGTCGCAGACTCACGGGTGAATGTTTCCCTCACAGTCAGGGTCACTAGTCCTAGTATGACGAATGTGTTTTTAGACCATGGTGGAAAGTTAGGCTGCAGGTCATGAAGCACCTGCCCCACACCGGTATGTCTCGTGATTAGGGTCTGTATTATCCCCGGTCACCTCTTCAGAGCCGGTTCTCTGGTCGTGGCCTAGCCCTCCAGTGTCCCAGGTTCAGATATTTGGGCACACCAGGCTCCTTCTGTCAGTCACTGATTCAGCTCAAGGTTCCTCTAGTTAGCTAAGATGTGCGCGGCTGCCGGGCCCTTGTCCTCCCACTCTTCATTCAGCTGTGGGGTGTCTCTCAGTCTCTCTCCTTCCCGTCACCTTCAGGCTACGGAGTGGGCTTTCTCTCCTAGGGTCTGTGTCTCTCAGGATTCTGCGCCTTCAGGGAAACCAAAACCTCCTGGGAAGACTCTCTCTCACTGTTCTCTTCTGTTCTGTTCCAACTGTTCTAACCTCCTCCTCTTGGTGCTCCCGTGTTTTATCTATGGTGCCACCCACTGGATCAGTGCTACTCTACACACCACCCACCTACTCTTGACACCAGCCACCCCTTGCCCAACCTAGAGTCCTAGATGTAGGGTCGGTGTGTGCATCTGTGGGGGTGTTCTGTCAACCATCTTGCCTTACCTGGCTGCACTTCCCTTTGTGGCCACCTGGTCGCAGGGGCGCCACATACGGCAGCAGTGGTTCTATTAACCACATACCCCGGGTGGCGTCACAACAAATCCCTTGTAAATAACCCCTTTTTGGACTGATCCCAGGTCAAGACTACCGTGATATCCCTGAGACACAGCACCGGCCTGATTCCCGAGCACCCCACGACCTGTAGGCGTATCAGGTGCACAGTCTATGTCATGTACTATAAGATAATCTGCTAGTTACTGTGTGTGTATCAGTGTGTCTGTGTGTGTCCATGTGTGTCAGTGTTGTGTACCATTGTGTGTGCCAGTGTGCATGTGTCAGTACATGCCAGTGTGTCAATACGTACCAGCGTGCGCGTGTGTGTGTGAGTGTCAGAGTGTACAGGTGTGTTTCAGTGTGTGACGCACATACCTGTACACACACTGAGGCAAATGTTTCAGTGTGTACAGGTGTGTGTAAGTGTGTGTGTGTTCTAGGTCACAGCCCCCTCCCCCCCCGACAGGGGGTGGAAAGAAGACCTAGGTCACAGGACCCCTTGTGAGGAAGAAGGGGAAAGGAGACAAGTCGGGGGGTAAAAAAATAGGGGGGGGAACAAGAGGCGCAATAGTGCCCTATCACTAGTGACACTAATGTATGCGGTGGGTATGAATTCACTCACCTAGCACAGTTGTGAGACCCACAACTGGTGTAAAAGCATTTGGCATTAAATGCAGCTGCTGCAGGACTTCCACCTTCCACATGCACGTGGGAATCATCCAGAAGTTACCTCAGGGGAAATGGTGTATCAGTGTCCGCGCTGCTGAAATCCCAAGAAAACGATCCGGAAACCATATGTAGGTTGCATCAATCATCCATTCATTCCTTTCCTACGCGTTTCAACACTGTCCTAGTGTCTTCCTCAGGGATATCCCTGAGGAAGACACTAGGACAGTGTTGAAACGCGTAGGAAAGGAATAAATGGATGATTGATGCAACCTACATATGGTTTCCGGATCGTTTTCTTGGGATTTCAGCAGCGCGGACACTGATACACCATTTCCCCTGAGGTAACTTCTAAAGTCGGGGGTAGGGAGAGGAGACACAGGGTCCCCCTGTCAGGGGAAGGGGAAACATAGTGCACAAGGAGGAGGCATGGGGGGCAGAGAGTGGAAGCTATGCTGGTCTGTATATGTCATTTGGAGGCAGTGCTGGGCTGTATATGTTAATTGGAGGCTGTGTTGGGCTGTATATATTACCTGGAAGCTATGCTAGCTTATGTATGTTATTTGGAGGCTGTGCTGGGCTGTATATATTATTTGGATGCTGTGCTGGGCTATATATGTTATTTGGATGCTGTGTTGGGCTGTATATATTACCTTGGAAGCTATGCTGGGCTATAGATGTTATTTGGAGACTGTGCTGGAGTATATATGTTATTTGGAGGCTGTGCTGGGCTATATGTGTTATTTGGATGCTGTGTTGGGCTGTATATATTACCTTGGAAGCTATGCTAGGCTATAGATGTTATTTGGAGACTGTGCTGGAGTATATATGTTATTTTGAGGCTGTGCTGGGCTATATGTGTTATTTGGAGGCTGTGTTGGGCTGTATATATTATTTGTATGCTGCAACTGGCCTCCAAATAATATATACAGCCCTGCATAGCCTCCATATTATTATACATACAGCCCATTTAGTTTGGGGAAACCCGCAGCAAGAATTGAAATGCTGCAGATTTTCCTGCGCTAAAATACACAGCATATCTACTTCATATTTTAGAGGCACCAAGAGGACAGGAATTAGCAAAACCCACGGGGGGCCCAGGAAAATGTCTTGCACTGCACCCACTACAGTATGTGTCCACCCCTGCTAGAACTGTAGTGCCCAGCTCTGCTTCACCATGTAGGGGGGCAGGGACAGTACAAAAAAAGTTATCTCCCCTTTAAATATGGATGTCCTGCCTTTGATGCTCCTTTTATTGTATAAATTATATATAAATGTATATGCATTCATGGTTATGAAATAGTCTTGGATGTAACAGAAAATGTTACATTATTGCAAAGCTGTGTTTCATTCAATATTTATTCCTGTGCTGTAGCCCACACAGAAGGCTTTAAATAGCCCCTTGCATCTGCCATGTATTATATAACAGCTGGCTGCCCAGTATTGTTCTGAAAAGTGCGGTAACTTTGTAATCAATATAGATAATTGAAAGTCTGTCAAGTCTCCGGGCCTTCCAGAGTCAGATCATCAGTCAGACACATTTTTTTCCATCATAGACAGCAACAAATTCTACCCTGTTCTTCCCCTTCACAGATAAAGACAGGATGCTGCAAGCAAAAAATAGATCTTAGCTATTGTTGCTGTCAAGTATAAACATCCATTCATCTTTGTCGTTAAATATACAATTTTAGGTTCACCTCTGGCCCACCAAAGATAAAGCTATGCTTTAGATATAAGGGAGCAGCAGATACATTCTGGGGAAATAATTAGGATGGAGCTTAAGTATTGGCAGGGGCGTAAGTACAACAGGTGCAGGGGTTGCAGTTGCACCTGGGCCCTGGAGCCTAGCGGGCCCCAAAAGTCCCTTTGTCCTATAGAAATAGACTACTGCTATTAAAGGTTTGCAATAATTGGGGGCCCCATTGGAGCTTTCGCATCGGGGCCTATGAGCTTCAAGTTAGGCCACTGTTTTTTGGCTCTGGCTGTGGTGAGTAAATAAAGTGGGCAATGTCCTCTCTATTCACCTGTAGGGCTTACCCATCATTTCAGGAGTCCTTTCTGAATAAGCTGTTGTAACTTTCAATAGTGAAGAATAATGCTGCATTGTTCACCGGTATTCCCTCTTTAGGGCTCCTCTGCAGTCTTCAACTGAGGGTGGTTTGACATCACCCTTATACCACCTGATCAGGCATGTCTATAATAGACTTAGAATGGGGAAGCAGACACGTCAGGTGGCATAAGATTTCCACCAGAGCCTTACAAATAGGTCATTTTAACATCTTCCCCGGACACAAGTTGCAATTTTATGGCTGGTTGAAAAGCCATCGACCATCGAGCCATCGAGTCAAAAGTTAATCGACCTGTCAAAAATAGAATGAACTTCAAAGGTGCTGGATCCAACCAGGCTGGATTGGGCTGTTCCGCTGAGCATGCCCCAAGCATCTCCTAGCACCCTCCCTTTAGGTGTGTCCTACATAAATTTTCAACTTTCCAACGGATCAGGCATAAAAACAAATCCAACCCCACCAGTATTATCACTGACCTAACGGCTGAATCAGGCAGAAATGCAACGGTTGCACAAACAAAGCCGGATGCGGTCAGACGCATTTTCAGCCAGATCACACCGAAACACAAGTGTGAAACCGGCCTGAGCTGGTGGGTATAGATAAGCCGATAGGATGTCTCCCATACACAGCACTCACAACATGATGGATTCCTGATTTGGTGACTCTATGTAACGCATGTTTCAGAGGGAGCAGCAGCATGGGAAATATTTATAGTACTAAGCACTGTAGCTGTGAATCCAGCTCTGCTCTGCTGCGAGATTAAACTCTTACTAGAA